>CAUOFW020007375.1:0-21195 GCA_963454935.2 Ilex paraguariensis | reverse complement strand
AACCGATTCACTGTACCGATATTTATTGTAGTTTAAGCTACAACGACCTTCAATTTCATCGGATTCCTGGAGCATCCTATCAGCTACAACAAAATGAAATCTAGGAAAACCTGAAACATTGAGATGAGAGGGGCAAAAGGTAGAATAATTTTAAATTAGAGCTTTAAATATGGCACTTTATCCTATGTAGTCCAAACATGAATGAAGGTCATTACACCAACGTCGAACAATAACAAAAGAAAAATAAAACTATTTGCCTGTACAAAAAAATTCAAAACCCTATGATTTTTCCATTGGTTAATTTTATTTTTATTTTTTGGCTGCAGAAAACTTCAATTCTGTTTGCCATGGATGATCAATTTCCTATCAAGAAGAAGTTTATCAAATGAGTTGTCTTCCAACTACAAAAACAACTGGATATAATTAAGCTATGTTTGGTACGATGAAAAAGTAGAAAGATGAAAAGTTGGAGAGGTAGATAAAACATCATATTTAGTAAGAAAGAAAAATAAGAAAGATCGAAAACTGGATGTGTAAGTTTTCCTTCCAACTCACTAAAATCAATTTCTCCAAAATTGAAAAGAAAATGGATGAAAAGTTAATTATTTGTGTTGAAATGTATCTTAATTGTCTATATTATGTATACATTAATTTCATAGATAAATAAAATGATAAAATATGTATTTATAATTTTTTTAAAAAAATTAAAATTTTAAAATTTTAAAAATAAAAATAAATATTTTTTCCATCTTACCAAGTTTAAAAAAAATTAATCATTTTTATTTTGCATCCATTCTACCAAACACAAATGAAGAAAAATGTATAATTTCTACTTTCCTTCTTCGAAGGATAAAAAGTGTATCCTCCTACTTTCCATCATTCTTACCAAACAGAGTATTAATCTATAGAAGCCTCTCCAACTCATTCACAACTGCTCATCACCCGATCCCCAATCTTGATGATACAAATCAACCCAATTCCAAATTTTCCACCAGAAAAACCTGAATCCCCACCAATTCACAATTTTCTTACGATCACAAGGTAACTAAATAAGTCATGAGATCTATTCCTTTCATTATCAAAGAAAATGTTTGAAATGTTAAGGTAAATGAGTAGCTTACCCTGCGCATTACTTTCATCCACAATGAATCCCCTAAGCTAGAAGAATGCAAAGCTAGAAGCAAAATTCAATGGTGGCGCAACCAAACTGATGGTGGCACCCCCACTTAGAAGACTCTGTCATGCCTGACTAGTGGTGGCATGGTGGTCCTCCTCAAGCCACGAAAATGACAAAGCTACACCCAAATCAGAAAATTCTGATTTCATACAATATAATTTTGGCAGTAGTCTTTTCGCATGACAAAATTGGTTGCATCGAAGTAGGTGCCAATTCTTATGCGCATGAAAAATTCTTATTCGCATGAATATAATTTTGGAGAAATTTCATTTTATTTCCCTGTGGTTGTTTGCACATCGCCTTGCTATGGTTTCTAAATGGCGAATAACCAACCCCCCTATGCGTGTGTCGTGTGTGAGAAAAAAAGAATAATCACCGGTGAAAGAGGTGGTGGCTGGGCAGCTGCTGGTTGTCGGTTTTTGTATTTGTGCAGCGATGCAAAAAGAGCTAAGAGAAACATAAATGAAGGAGGGTATTAGTATAGAAACAATATAATATAACAGTGAACTCAAAAGTCTGGGATAGAAACATTCTCATGACCAAATTTATTACATTCAGCAAAACCCAATCTTTAATTTACAAAACCCAAACCCCCGAACTCTTGTGATTAAGATTTTGGTGGATATGCAGCAAAATATGAAATTCAAAACCCAGTTCATGTGCATCTAGCACATGAAATTCAAAACCAAGTTTATTACATGTTTTTTCTTTTACTTATTCAAAGAGTTGAATTTGTCCATCACAACTTATTTTAGTGAGTGGTTACAAGATTCCCATGTATTACACATAAAAACTGAATAAAGAACTCCATATGCCCAATAGATATATGTTTCACCCAAAATGTTGGCTTAGGGGAGGGCGGCCTAAGCCTAATCGAGGCTCAAGGCGAAATTCTTATGAGACTATTTTAATTATTAATAGTAATGCATGACGTGTATTGTACGTAAATAAATTTAAATAATATTATTTTTATAAGAAATATAAATTATATATGTAATTAAATTAAATAATAAATTAAGTGTCAAATAATTAATTTATATTTTTAATTATTACTAAATTTAATTATTGATTTATTGTATAAGTTTTTAAGGAACTAATCTGCCATTTATTTAGGTATTTGTTAGACCCTTTTAAATATTTGCACATCTAATTATATTATAGAATTAATAATTTTTATTTTGTTAAATAGATTGATTACATCACTCTTCTAATATTATTATTTTATTACATACCAAAAAATAAAATATAACATATATTTGACTATAAATCATACATATATAGATAACTGTATATAATTGTATTATTAATAAATGAGTTCAAAATAATTTAGAAATCCTTATAAAAGAGTCCAAAACAAGTTGAAAGTTAAATATGTGTAAAAAAAATAAAAATATATATGAGGGTATAATTGACTTTATCATAATAATTAGGGATAAAATAAAAAATTAAAAATTTTCACAGATGGTGACATTTTATAAATAGTATATAGATATAGATTATGATAATATCTAAAATATTTGTTTGGTTATTTAAAAATGAAAATACATTTGTTTAAAAGCTTTTTTTTTTATTTGAGATGCAAAATTACAATTTAAATTTTTGTATTAAATTTTTTTTTTAGCATATCCTGAGAAAATCTTCTCAAGGCCTAATATATAGTTAATATAATAGTAAGATATTACATTTTAAGCCCAATGATAAACCCTCAAGTGATGTGCTTCACATTAGTCTAGTGATCATAAACATAAATATGATTTTTGCACCTAGGTCTGAAACCTTTACTATCAAATTTTAGAGGCCTTATGAATAATATTATATTTGATTGAACTTAGGTATAAAAATTTTATTTGTTGACTTAAAATCAAAATAAAAATTAATTACAACTAAGCGCAAAAAATTTATTTGAAGACCTAAAAATAAAATTAAACTGATAGGTCTAAAAATTATATTTGGGCCTTAAGAACAAAAAAATGGACTTAATATGTATCTAAAAATTTTATTTGTGGATTTTATAATATAATCAGACTTAATCAAACATTAATAAAAAAAACTTAATTGTAGCTAAATCTTAAAATTAATTACACCTAGGCGGCGGTTTTGATTACCTAGCCATTGGGTCGGCCTTGGCAATCTGTCTCTTGTGCACTGGATGAACAGCAAGAGGGACTTCCAAGTGATAGAGAGAGAGAGAGAGAGAGAGAAAAAAAACAGAGATGAGATGTGTGAGAAAGATGAGATGATTGAGAAATACATGGGCAGCTGCTGATTGTCGTTGGCAGGGGCGTTTGAGAAGTGTGAGAGAAAATAGATGTGACTGTTTGGACAAGGCAACTTCGCAGAAGAGAGCAGAGATAGAGAGTCGTGAGAGAGCATCGGGCGTGATAAAAAGAGATTTGAAAAACATATAACCCAAATTGAGGGAGAAGATCTGATAGGGAGAGATTTGAGAGCCAAAGGGGAAGATTTGAGGTGATTATTAGAGCCGGGTAGCTCAAGTCAATTTGAGACGTAAAACGGTAATTTATTTTGATGTCTTTTTATTTTTAGGATTAAAAATTTTGATTAAAATTAATTCTTCATATTTTTTTAGTTGTAAAGGTAGAAATTGAGTTTTTATATTTAAATTTTGTTATCATATTTTTTTTTCATTGATAATATTGCTAATCTAATTATTTTTTCTTGTGACAATCAATTTGAAGTAAGATTTTATCAATTTTAATCTTGAAAAACTTTTTTTTATAAAAGTAATTGTTATAAAAATTAATAATAATATTCTATAAATAATGCATATATTTGAATAAAAAAATCTAGTCTTTTTATATAATTTAATATCTCAATTGGAATATTTTTTTTAGTTTAAAAATCTTCTTTAAAATATTTTATTTTAAAAATAAATCTAAATTATCAATGTCAGAAAAATTGTTATGTTTTAAGAAATATCCAAGATCAAGATAATATTTTTAAACTACCAACATTTAATGATTTTATCTTTTAATTTAAATAAAAAATCAAAAAAAATTATTTATTTAAAATTAATATGCAGAGAGGATCACTGAGAATGAAAATGAGAGGGAGGAGCTTTCTAGTGTTGTGCACACAGACATAGAGAGAGAGAGAGGATGTGGATGAGAATAGGTAGGTAAATTATGACTTGATTTTTAAGTATAACATCGGTTTTTTTTAATAAAATTTTGATTTTTTAGGTTTTTATTGTTATGGGTTGTATCATGAACTCAAAAAATTATTAAAATTAAAATATTTGGTTGGCCATAAATTTTGACTAAGGCGTTTTTGTAGGGCCATAATTTTTATAGACTTAAAATTATAAAGTGAACTAACTATTTACTTAAAGCTATGGAGCCTTCTAAAGTTATGAGGCCTCAAGCCCAGACTTTTTTATTTCTACAGTTGGGCCAGCCCAGCCTTAATTATGGCGAGAGTTGAGACGGAATCCATGGAGTAAGAGAGTGGGCTTTGAGTTTGGAAAGCAGAATATGGGAAAGAGCGGAGAAGACGTGGGAGACATAGGAAAAAATGGAAAGTACTGGGCGTGATTTAGAATAAATAAAATAGAAAGCATTATATGCAGGAACAAAATTCAAAACTCATTTTAGACCGCTGGATCAATAATACGAAGATGAATTGACCCGTCTTTTACATTACACTATTGTCATCGATCGAATATATTTGTGTTTTGCCTTAAAACAATTTAAGTCTCTCTTTATCTCTAAAATTCAAAACTCCAATGAAACTTATATCTAAATTTCTTAAATTTTATTATTTAATTACTTAGACCCTATAAGGTATGGATATAAATATGAGATACGAATACGATACGAATACGAATACGACGATACGACAAAATCTAAAAAAATAGGATACGGACACGGCCAGGATGTGACTATAATAAAATATTTTTATTATTTTCAACAAATTTAATACTTATATATTTTAGTTGTTCTTTAACATATAATAAAAAAAATTATTAGTTTTTTTTTGTTTCAAGAAAATATATATTGCGTCATTATGATATATTCACAAAGTGATGTAACTAATTAAATGAATCAAAACTAATATTTACTTAGTATTTATAAGTAATTTTTGCTAAGATTTTAATGAAATAGCTTTACTATATAGTCTTTTGACATGTAATTGTAGATAATATTTAAAAAATACTCATTTGTCTTTGAAGTAATATGAAATTTTTGTTAATGTATTGTATAGTATATGAATTCAAAAAGATATATTAAAAGTTCAACTAAAAAATTATATATGTTGCTCTATTATAAAAATATATGTGAAGTATTTTAAAATTTAATTATTATCAGATACGTAGAAGGTGTATCCGATACGTATCTTCGAGTATTGTATCCGATACGGGTACATCAACTTTAACAAAATATCCGTCCTTTATAGTTTTAAACCTTATAACATTTAAAAATATTATACACAAACTCCCTAAAGTTTATAAACATAAACTTTGTCGTCCCGTAACATATCCATTAAAAAATTACATTCATATCTCCTGAAATTTATATAAAACTTAGACTTCGCAAGTTTAAAATATTATATTTAGACTTTTATTACTTATGGAACTAACAAATTTAACCAAATTAATTCAATTAAAAATAGAAAATATGGTGTCCATTATATTTTGATTCCTTATTTGATTTTTAAGTTTTATTCCAATAGACAATATATTTGTATTCGAATGAGTGTTGAATTAAGTTCTTTGACATATTTATACCTTTTTTTATTTTTTCCTCAAAAAATTGAGATTTTGTTTGATTTTTATGTTAGATGATATAATGGGAATATGCAAATGTGTTAGTTAAACTTATTTCATATGTTCAGACTTGATGATGGTAAAATTGATCTAAGGTGAAAAGTCCATTTAGTCTAAGATGCTCTAAGTATGTTCCTCCTCTCCTCTTTTTTTTTTTTGTTTTTTTTTTTTGGATAAAAGGGAAGGGGGACGGGGTACTTGAACCATTGACCTCAACAAAACAAAGCTTTTACATGACAAAGAATATCATTGGACCAAAATTCTCTAAACGTAGTTCATACATTCGAATCATTTATTGACCTAGGCATCAGTGAGTCGACCCTTAGAGCTCCGATTCATCTCTTACTTTTTTTTTTTTCGGGTGATCAAAGTCTACAAATTGACGTGGAGGTTATTCAAATTGCATCAACAGTAATAAATTATAATTTTTTAAAAAATAATTTGAATTTTTATTTTTAATTTTATTTTAATAAATGATATAATAGAACATACTTTTTGGTTCTTAAATTTAAAATATTTGATATTCTATCTTTAATTAGAGTATTTTTGATCTAAATATAATAATATTTTATATTCAAAAGGTTAATGTAAAATTTTAGGGATCTAGCTTTCCCAAAAAAAAATTTAGGGATTTAGATATAATTTACTAACAGTATGTGTGTATAATTTTAGGTGGGGTTTGAGCGTAATATTAAGTAATAAACCTTAGGGTCTAGGTGTAATTTTTCCTAGATTTTAAAACCCCACGCCATCGACGAGCCCTCTCTCCGTTCCTATATATTTTCCTGTTCTCTCTCTGTATTTTTCTTGCCTATCTCTCTTTGTCTCCCCTTCTCTGTTTGTTACGAAACATTTCGAAGCAAGCGACCTGTCTTTCTTCCCTTCTCTGTTACGAATTGATAAAATACCTCTGTTCAATCCTTGAGCCCTAGCTTTTCAGAGGAGGAGAATCGCCTCCACTACCACTACCACTACCACTACACTCCAGAGAATCTATTAGGCCTGTAGAGACTCCTCAACGTGCATATAAAACAGGTTAGGTTCTTGGATTTTCACTCCATTCCCACTCTACATTCTATGGTTTTATGTGATGTTTGTTTGCTGGCAATTTTTGGGGTTTGAAAGAAAATGTGGATTGCCGGAAATTTGGGGTTTTCCAATTCATAAGAGTGCGATTTTGTGAATGTGTTCGGGATTTTGCGTTGGCGATGTTGCAAGTGTGAATGCGTTGGTCATTTTTAGAGTGTGGATACGTTGGCGATTTTGCGACTTGTGGTTATTTGGTTGGTCCGTAGGATGCTTAGAAGACTAACAAAACAAGTTTTTTTGTTAGAGTACTTCTGAGATGAATTTCTCAGAATTATAGCTTCCTTATTCTGGTTTTTCTGGAAGGAAGTGGGAGGTTAGTCTTCGTTGTTTCTCCCTCGTTAGTAGCATAATTATTTATGTATGAGTTTGGATGTTTCGTATGGGGAATGATTCCTCCTATGTTGTTGGGCTCCCATTTTCAAACATGGTATCGTGATGTTTCCTTTCCATCAAGTAATTTGCCTTTTTTTTTCCTTCTCAAGGTGCTAGTTCTCTGGTCACACTTTGACATCGGTTTTGGTTATAATTATGTGTTACTGTTACTGAATTGTTTTCAGTTTATAGGCAAGTATTCGTAAAACTATTTTATTTCCCAATCACTGCAAACTATTATTTTTCAAACTTGGTTTATCTCAGAATTGGGTAACCTACTAAGCTTGTTGATATTCGCCTTACTTTATTTACCTTGTTCATGTAGTACCCAGCTGTCCAGAGGAAAAACCTATTTGGGTCAGGGATCTTGATGGAATTGGACTTTGTTCGGAAAGGGAATAGAAATATTTTTTAATGAATTGTAGTTTGACTTCAGAAGTTTGTATTATGGAGTTTGGAATTTTAAATACATGATATATATTTGACTGTTTTTGTTACACTGAAACTCATTCCTCTGGTCTGAGTTGAGAGTTGGTTTCGGGGTGTGACATTTGAACGTAGATATCCAAATTTCCCATGGCATTGGACAAGAAAGTTCGATTTATTTTTTAATATTCATGTTGTTAAATTTTGAAGAAGATATTCCTTTTAACTAGTTTTCTCTCTCCTCTCTTTTCGTGGACACCCCTAGTTCTACTTAAATGCAAACCGGTTTGTATAGCCTAAGTTCAAACATCTAATCAACTATTGTGCACAAGTTGAGGGTGCTCAGGTTGGGTTTAGTTCAGTTGATTGTTTCATATCTAGGGGGATTCTAGGCTGACCCCTCATACCATCCAGCTTGTCTAAGTTGCGCACCTACTTTTTTATGCATGTTTTTTAGGACCTATTCCATTCTACCAACAACTAAAAAGAAAATGCAAAGGAAAAAAATGAGATGTGCTGAATAAAAATGTTAGCTGGCACCATAGCCACATGCAAGAATTTGGCCTAAAAACATTTAGGGAGAATTATATTCAAATCTCCTGAGATTTGTCACTTAATCACTTAAATTCTCTGTCATTTGAAATATTACACACAAACGCCCTGAAGTTTGTACGCGTGTAACACTTATACTCCTATTGTCTTTGTTAGTCTATCCATTAATAAATTACACTCAGATCCTCCGAAGTTTTAGGCATACAATGTTTAGACTCCTCAAGTTTATACTTAAACAAAAAATACTCCAATAAAAAATAGAATATCAAATATTTTAAATTTTATAAATAAAATTCATGTTCTATTATGTCATTTATTGAATAAAAATCAATTTTTTTTAAAAAAAAATTGTAATTTTTTTTATCAATAAAAAAATCATAATTAATATACAATTATACTATCTATTGGAATAAAACTAAAAAATCAAACAAGAGATTAAATCGTAATGAATACAATATCTTCTATCTTTAATTGAGATAATTTGGTCGTTTAATTGATTTGATTAGTTCTGTAACTAAAAAGTGTTCTAAGTGTAATATTTTAAACTTGAGAGTCTAAGTGTTATATACCTGTAAATTTTAAGGGCTCTGGGTATAATTTACAAATAGATTTATTAACGGACATTGACGACAAGGGTCTAAGGTTATGTGCGTACAGATCTCAAGGGGTTTGTGTGTAATATTTTAAATGTAAGAGGATCTGAGTGATTAAGTGACAAATTTTAAGGGATCTGGATGTAATTTTGTCAAACATTTAATCTCACTTTGCAATAGGAGGCTCATATTGCTTAGATAAGTGCCTTATCCTTTCAAAAATAAACATTATATTATTCACAAAACTTATGTGGACGCATTTTAAAGGAGTTTCAGAAGTTTTAGTCCCTCAGAAAAACTTATTTCATTTTTAAAAAGTTTAATCATTTTTATGATTATCAACAAAAAAGGCAAACCATGGAAATCAAAGAAGCCAAATGGTCCAATCTCATTAGGACTACTTTTAGCCCAGTACTAAAGAAAATACAACTAAAATGGGGTTTAAATTAAACGTTGCCGCGCAAACCAATTAGGTAGTCCAGTTTGGTTCTCTTGACAAAAGTACTAGCTCCTCCAGATAAGTTTGTTGGTAATCTCTTCCAACTTTGATCACCCAGTTATTGCTGCAAATTAAAAGTCAAATGCCAGACCTAAGTATCATAATTTTTTATTCAAATTTTCAAACCCACGTAAAAATGGATGCCAGATTTTACTCTGAGGTAGCCCAATTCTAGTTGCAATTCGGGTGTTTGAAATGTCTCTTCAGAGGCTAAACTCTATACCACATTTGTGTTTTCTCATATATAGGATTTAGGAATTTTTTATATCATGACTCTGCATAAACCCTTGTGGGCGCTTGAGTTTTAGTATGATTTTGTTGGTGCATACCTATTTTATTTATTTATTCAGGTTGTTACATGTAGATAAAGCAATGAGCTTAAAACTGGAGTATGAAAATGGGGCGGAGCTTGGGAGTTTGCTGAAAATTCTCCCCCCTGTAGAGTTCTGTTGCGTTTATGGCTCCACCCTTCATCCAAATAATAGTGACAAGGTTTTTCCTTTTCTCTTAGTCCTTGACCTTCAACTTTCTTTTTTGGGCCTTTTATTTTGTCTTAATGACTTCTATATCTTAAATTCTTTTTTGTGTTGCTGTTACTATGTAGTCATCCATGGTAGATTACGTTCTTGGAGTATTGGATCCTCAACAATGGCACTCTGAGGTGAATGCTCTTACAAAATCAACCTCCTCCCCCCCTTGTTTCTCTGTCCTTCCTCCATATTAGAGAACAAAAGATGTGACATTTTGTAGACTCTAATTTGCTTCTTTGGCATTCAAGAATCTGAAGATGAACCATGATCATTATGCATCATGGATGGTGCACCTCGGCGGAGCAAAATTGGTGCTTGTCTTTCTTTCTTTCCCTCACGCTTTAGAATTTGTGCTTGATGCCTTTAGGCTTTAACACAATATATTCTTGATTGGTTGTCCTAGATTACTAAAGTTGCTGATGGAGTTGGTGTTGGTGTTCACTTCAACCCATTTGTTTCTTGGAAAGACAAGGTATCCGCCACTCATGTTTCCACACATGGTTAGTTTGCATGTTCCTTGTCCTCTGTTTTGTGAATTTGTGTGTGCAAGAGAAAGAGGAGGTGAGAACAGTCGCAGTGTATTGCATGTTGTTATTACTATTACTTTGTTCTATATGTTCGTCTTCATTGCATTTCTGAAATTCTCACCTCGAGTAGCTTTGACAGATGTTCAAATATGGCGTTGTTCGAATGGATGACTTGATTCAAGACATATCAAAGTGGGAGAGGTTCTACTTGAGTGGTCGTTTGCAGAAACCTGTATGCATATAGTTATTGGATCTCTCTTATCTATTTTTTCAACTGGAAAATAAGGCACAGAAAATGTCTTCGTCGACTTAATATATGTATTTGTTTGAAGTAAAACAAGACTTGATAATAATGCTATTTTCATGGGGTATATCGTACTGCCCCCCTCCTACCTTGTCTATCAGCGATGAGTGATTTTCACCAGCAATTAATGGAGGTTATACAATTGTCGAAGTAGAGCTTGAAGCTATTCATGGGTTTATATCGTGACAGGTGCAAGATATTCACTTCTTTACAAAACATAACCGAAGTTTAATAACGTGCTGATCAATCATGAGGAAACTCAAAAATAGTTCTTAACTTATTACGTTTCTTCTTCTCCTATAGACTCTGAGCCAGTAAGACCTACAGAGTTACAATAATATTCAACTACTAGACTCTGTTCAAAGCATATAGTCTTTTCTTGGACTATAAAGTTGAACTTACTATCACCTGCAAATCCAGATTTAGATTATGCCATTTTTTGGAATTGCTTAATGCTGATTGCCAGCATATACAACTTAGAAGTAATGTATCTTCTTTGTTCTGAGCAAGTTTGTGCTGCTCTTTCTAGTTTCTAATCCTAGACTGTGTTGGTATGGTTGAAGATCTCGCTTGAATACGCACAAACTTGTGTATGTATCAACGTGTACAGAGCCGCATTTTGTTGCATGATGCAATGAACTTAGGGATTTCTACAGCTAGGTGATGATCTTTTTTGAGGCATTTATTCCACAAAATTTGCATGCATTATCTCTCGTACTATCCCTATGTGTTGGTTTTATGTTAATTGCGGGACATTTTCTTATATACATTTATATCTGACATCAGGGGTGTCACCTATCTTTTTCCTTCCAGGTTCATATACTTGTGGATAATTTTGAGATTGGAAATCTGAACTCTGTCAATCTGAGGGCTGCCACCTCTGCTGCTCTCCTCCTTCTGCCACCCAAATTCACTGAGGTGCTTCTTTTTCACCTTTCAATAATTTAGGAAGCATTCATATTTAAAAGTTTGTGTACATGCAGGAAGATCTGTTTGCCAAAATATGTAGCCTATCATACATGGGTGACTTGCGAATGTTTTTTGCAGAAGACAGAAATAAGGTAAGGTTGATTTTGGAAGTGAAAGTATCCTAGGTTTATTTCTAGACGATAGAGATAATATTGGTCAGACTTGTGAACCTCTTAAGGACAAAAAATTGTTGCTTTTGACAAGCATACCAATAGAATCTCTGCTATTGCTGAGATATGTCTTCGATTATAATTTGGGACTATTTTTACTCTTTTTTGGATATCTGCTCATTGCATATATTTGTTGTTTTGGATGTGTTATTGATGCCTAACAGCTGATACAGCACTTCCTTGACCTGAGGTGGTTAAATGACCGGCATTAGTTCTTCGATTCTATTGAAGTTGCTCTTCTTTTACCTACCCCAGGTAAAGAAGATTGTACAAGGGCAGTTTAATTTATTCCGGGAAATGTATAAGCCATTTCTAGAAGAACATGCGACTAAGGATTTGTTGAGATTGTCATCATCTGCTGATCATCAATTGAATATATCTCAGGTCTGTTTGTATTCTCAAGCTCCTCTACCCATAGTTGCGTTAATTTTTTGTGGTTTGATGTTGATTATACTTTTGAAGTGAGCTCAACTATTCATCTTTGTTAATTATTTGGAAAATCAAATTCCTCTGGGCCTCTTACTGCAGCATAATTGGCCATAAGATATTTGTATATTCATTGTGAAACTAGACATTATTTTTTTTTCCCAGCAAATCAAATATGATTACTAATAAGGAAGCAATATTAGTACCAGAAGGTCCAGAACCATATCCAATATGCATAAATGCATATGGCTAATTTCTTATTGGTCATGTAATTTTAGTCTTTTAGTGTGTATCTTCAGAATTTCCAGGATGCTGATAAACATGGACAAAACATCATTTATGGTTACTAAAGTAGAAACCTTCATCAGGCTATTTATCTGAGCTGTAAAACCCTGTAACTTACGATCTGCATTTTTCATTTTTTTGAAGTGGGAGTTGAATATAGGAATCTTTGGATCCTATCCAACAAGTTGATGTCGTGCTGCAAGTTTTATAACTTGAAGTTAATTGAAAAGATTTAATGTTCTTTTCTGTTTTATGGAAGTCATGTTGTCTAATTTTGGTCTGGTGTCATCTACACACACTTTGTTTCTATGACTATTAAAATCAGTTCCATATGAAAACTGCTGACTAAAATTTCTTGCTTTAGGATGCAAATGATTTTTAAAATAATGTGCTTATGATGTTAACATGATCCCAAAGAGTCTGATATGTTTGATTCCCAACACCAGGATTGTCATTTGTCTGCTGCTTCCTCCCTTGTGTCTTCTCTTCCTCCGAGGGTAAGAAGTGAAATGGGGATGAAACTAGGCGAGAAAAAGAAATTGGATGAAAGTGGTATGTGCGCTCCAATAGGGACAACTGGTTTCTGAATTATTCATGACACAAAGTTATATACTAATTCTGTTTCTGAGGCAGATATCTTAATGTTTTTTTGATATTTTGAAGTTCTTTCTTTGATGTTTCCTTTACGCATCCCTAGTAATAGCGGATGATTGCATCACATCACATTTTCTTTGTAGGTCGAGTTATACGTGAAGTTGTGTTTAGTTCTAGAGAGGAGGTTGCAAACTGTCTGCGGAAGCTTGTGAGTCATAGGGTTATGGTTTCAAGTGCAAGGCAGGCTGTTGCTGGTTTTCTGACAGTTGGTGCTGTTCATGGAGTCAGATACCTAGCTAATAAAATGCACAAGGCTTGGAAATCGTGGACATAATCTTTTGATTTCTTTACTTTTCTTTCAAGTGGGATGGGTTTGTGTGCTCTGGCTGGAAACATGGAGAAGTTCCCCCATGACATTCAAGGTTTTTCCAACTCAAGCTTAGTGAGATTGTCATGATTTGCTGGTAACTTCTTCCTCCCCATTACCCGGAGATTAGAGAATTTAAGGTGCAAGGATTAGTTTATTTGTTTTTTCTTCTTGGTTCTGCTTCATGCAGATGTTGGTTTTCTTCTATTTGAGGGTTGAGGGATGATTTTCAAGTGGCGAGAAAGAAAGTTTTGTATCAATGATACATGAATGCGAGTTTCTCGCTTTCCGAAACTATAAAATTCTTGAATTTTTTAGTGAATTCCGGCAATTTTTTCCCCTTGTAGATTTGCAAATTATGCCATCATATTTTCACTTAATTTTTGTAATAGAAGTGTCTCATGCATGAACAATGAGATTGCAGAGTGATAATTAACAGAACCAAGCAATGAATCAAGGTATAGGGTCCTGACCAAAGGGCCTTGGGTCCAATGATATTTCTTGTTTTATGAAGGTTTTACCTTCTTAAGATCAAAGGTTCAAACTCTCCCTTCCCCACTCCGCCCACCCAAAAAAAAAAAGAAGGTATAGGGTCTTGATCCAAATGAAAGGTAAATAAGCCAGGTAATACTTTCTTTCTTCTTTCTTTTCACTTAGCTGAACAGAAGGCCACCTAATTCAGTAGTTGGCTATCAGGCCTATGATGACCTCGGTTATGAACTTTTCTGAAGCGGAATAATAGTTGTGGTAAGGGTGGCAAATTTTCATCCGACATAGAACTAATGAATTAGGGTTGATTATGTTAAAAAAAAAAAAATTAGGGTTGATTAAATCTTGACAATAATTAAAAAATGACACGATTCAATAACTAGATTAATTAATAGGTTAAGCTACAATAAAATACAATAACCTAATTTTGACACAACAAACTCTTGTATTTGTATATTGCATGAAGAAACTATAACCTTTTTTTTTTTTTTTCTTTATGAGGTATTGTACAAACCGACTGGAACAAAACCATTTTAATTGATTTTGCTAAGATATGATCAAGTGCGTTTTAGATGAAAATGGTACTCGTGGGTGCCGTGTTAATCTTGGTTCATAGGTTATGCTGATTAATTTAAACACAACACAATAATAAATATATTTAATTAATTATCAGAACATTTAACATGATTAGATAAATGTATACAGTTAAAAACGATTAATCCTCAATAGATACATAAAATCACACGATGCGAACATGCAAATGGGTCATACCTAGGTGATAAGATAAGGATGAAGAATTGAAGCCAACATATCACTAAGGATGCCGTGCATTAATATTTTATTATTGGTAATAAATCTGTACTTGAAAATACACCGTAACAACAAAAATTGAATTGATAAATGGATGGATCTTATCAATGTTAAGCAATTTTTGATATTGGATTCCTCCTTCCTAACTTCATATTCAAATCGTCAAATTGATCCGCTTATGAAATTTCCTTATAGAGCATACCTTCATAGCAACCGACACTTGTCAAGCACTAATCGGATACTCCTTTATTCATGTCTATAATTAAAACAAAAAAAGTTTAATTTTGGGTATTTATTGATCGCTTATTTGGTAACTGTCCAACACATATTTACGTCTTTAGTCATCATAGAAATATAAACATGTGTTGAAATATAATTGAAAAAGATTAAAAATTTGACATGTTCTGCTATGAAAAATATGACTGTTAGACTAGTCCTGCAAAGTTATACCAGAAATCCACTAATCAAAGCAATATATAAATAAAAATAGGAAATTGAGAACATAAAAATAATCATTATGGTAGTATCTGTCTGCTAGGTAATTTGTCCAAAAAATTTGATAATTATTGACAACTATAACTTTTTAGTCTGAAAATCCATAGTAGTTGACTAGACAAAAGCTTTACCAGACACAAAGTATTGAATCTCTTATAAATAGTATTAGAGCTATTTTTGTATTGATTACAAACCATATAATCTGTCTGCTATAGAACATAATTATTTGGAAACCTGTCTTCCCTTGCCTGTGCCCTACTTTTTTTAAAAAAATGATGTGCCACGTGTCCGTATCTCGTGTCTGTATCCTTGCTTCTTAAGTCTTTATCGTATGCGGCAGCATCAGGTTTTTCAGCAGTGTTCCATTGTCGGATACATGGAATTTGCAGTAGAAACTCCTGTAGTGCTTACCCAAGTACAGAACCAGGAGACCTAGCAGCATTTGCAACAGCAGGGAACATACTTCTTCAATGCATGGTTGGAAATGCAGCAACTGCAAGATCATGGACTCCTTACTTCACAGACTCTATTGGACTGACACCCAAATTCATTGTATATGCATACAAATCTCAAAGGTGAGTCTGACTTCCTGGACCCAATTGCTGTTGGAGTTCCTGGAGATTGCAGCGACAATTGCCATGATCAACACACAGAAAAAAATCAGTGGATTGCATTTGATATAAGTACGATAGTAATGAGATTTAACCTTTTCTCTCTTGTGGTTCTGAAGAGATCTTCCGATCAGCAGTTGTATGTTTTGCTTATGGAGAATTTGGCAATTTTGTCACAATGGCAAAGGAACAAGAAATCCATCAAGAGATATACCATTAGGGTTGCTTGGTCAATCAATGATCACGATTATATACTGCTTCATGGCACTTGCACAGAGCATGAAGCTAAAGTACACAGAAATAGACCCCAACATAGCATATTCTGCGTTGAAATTCAGTGTGTGGGGTGAAGTGGGCAAAGTACCTGGCTGTTCTCGATGCTCTCAAGGGATGATCACTATGGTTTTCGTAGGAGCACTGGGGCAAGCACAGTATGCTCTCATACTTCATGAGCCCACAGGATTCCACCATGGTTTGCTCCATCCACCTAAAGAGAGAAATCCCTTTGAATGCCACGCTCAATTACCATTTCCAATGCTTTGTATTGCTTTCTTTTCAAGATTGGATGAGTTGACAAGTTTGTTGTCTGTGAACACACTTTTTTCTTCATGATGATGGCAGTTGCGATTCTTGGGAGGAGACACTGTAGACAAGGAATTGCTCCTTGAACGGCGGTCATCTTTTTGTTGATCATTACTGCTTCCTCCACGGGGACTTTGGCTTACTGGGGAATGAATACACAGTGGTTGGGTTGGTTAGACCATCACGTTCCTCATTGATTCTTGAGTACAGTTATCAATTTTTTGCCGCAGCAACGAACACCGGAAGTCTAGGGAGTGGTTCCCATCCTTGCCAATTCCAACAATTTGTTTCTCGTGGGATCACTGGAGCTCAGGCTTTTACAAGTTAAGCATCAGCACTGCTGTAATGCTGATTTACTATACTTTTAGTCTCTATACAACTTTTGATGTAATTCATCAACAATGCAAGAAAGAATCACCAAAAAAATCTTAAGGAAGTTGACATGGAAAAAGCAGGACCTTAAAGTTGTAAAACTCCTCCATAACACTTCAAAAATTCTTCCATGAATGCAGTTCTACAATTGAAAGTATTGTATCAAACTTCTGAAATCAATCTTCTAAGTTAGGATCAAGTTCTCAACAATGACAAGAAGAATATATTACACATCTAGCAGTAATATTTAGTGGAGTCACTTCTAAGAAATATCACCACTAACCCAACTTGATCCTTGAAAGTGACTGCATAGGAATACTGGGAACCTTCTCTTTCTCTTTCAGTGGGAATGAAATCAATCAATGAAGAGAGAGAACTTTCAATAGGAAGCAGAAGTAGAGCGATGGGAGTTCTGTTGGAATAAAAATCTCTCAGTCTGATCTTGAAAGATCGAATCTTTCTCTTCTGCCATCGGTCATCCAAAGGGTCAGTTGTTTCGGTAGAGAACGGGCCAACCAACTCTCATCAATCAATCTAGTAGCATTTCCCGTGTCACCTCTTCTGATCTGTACCAAGGCTCTAGGAATACCATCAGGTTATTTTGGTAACAAAAACCTTTCAGCTATTGATAAAATGATTTCAGGCTTGATTAACTGGAAATTCCTGATGCCTCCGTCGAGCTCATAAAGAGAAAATGAGGACACCAATTTTGGTACGGCCAAAAAATAATAGTGAGAGTGAGAATGTTATAAAAAGGAAAAATTGGATTTACGGAAGGGGAGAAAACAGAAGTAAGGGAAATATAAAAAGAAATTAATGAAAGAGCAACGGGGTTTAGAATCTTTTATCAACAAAATGCGTATAAAACAATTTTTTAGACCTACAGCAAGTGGATCCCTCCGTGGCTATATGTAGAAAAGGTTATTACCTCTAGTGAGTGAGGACCAAGTACAAACAGAACATTACTTGCTGATAGTGTAGCCATTGCGTGGATGGACAATTGAGATCGACATTGGAAGTCGAGACGAAAGACTCATAATTCTTAGTCTGAAGAAGGGGTAATAAAGTTTAATTAGGACTATTTTTTGTTGGATTGTTTAATTATAGAATATTTATTTGACTAAGAGTTTAGTATTATTGGAAGTGAGAGTTTGGTTTGGAAAGTATACCAGGTCATATTCAGGTCTTTGGAAGGTGAGGAACGAGTGGAACTTCCTTCATCATCCATTGGACACCAGAGCTGTTATAGACCAAGCCTTAGTAGCAGTTGGACAGCTGCAGAAGCTACAGGACAAAGGGTCACCTCAACAACATAGTACCCCCCATGGCAAAGTGGAGAGCTCCACCAAGAGGCTGGCTAAAAATAAACTGTGATGGAGCATTCTTAACAAAAACTAAGAGAGAAGCTTATGCAGTAGAAGCCTGATACCACATGGGTAGTTAACAGGTGCATCTGGCATACCCCCTAGCTTCAGAGGGCTGGGCAGTAACACGAGCATGTAGTATGTCAATTGAAGAAGGATACCAAGTAGTGACAATAAAATCTGATTCTAAATCACTCATGACTACGACAGTATGCGCAGAAGCTCCCTTCACTTCAATTTCAAGCAATCAGAAGAGAACTGAACCAGCCGGTTCACATAATAGCCCCCAAACCAGGAATGGCATCATTCCCACGTACTGCGCAGCAAACCCACCTGGGAAGTTCTTGCAAATAGTGGACAAGCAAGCAAGAGAAGGCATTGGCTCGGAGGTACCCACTGATGATCCCCACCTGCCTAGAATTTCCTTCTGACTTTGTATGTTTTATTCCGAGTTATGCTCTTCTTCTTATTCATGAAGTAACCAGACCAAAAAAAATAGAATATTCAGGTCTTTGTAGGAGAATAGCCTATAAGTACGTAACCATAATGTTTTCATCAGTGTGAAGTTAATATGAATCTGGTACCATAGTGTTTCTTGGCCTAATCTGAGTGTTTGGTAATCTCCTCTTTTTTCTTTTTCTTCCCGTTTTGCATCACTTGCTGAATTGCACATGGTGAATATTTCAGATTCAATACCATAACATTGCAGTTGATAGTTCGAAGAATTTGAATGCGCACACATATATTAGAGAGAGAGAGAGAGAGAGAGAGAGAGAGAGATGTTCTAAAACAAAGGAATTCTCTTAAAGTATCAACTGAAAAAGCAAATCCAAAGAGGAGCATGACTTTGTCCAAATTTTTATTTAAAAGTGCATTACAATCAGTCTGCAAATATAAAGCTGGCATTGGCTTTAGCACTGCTACATCTAGCTCCAGTCGCTTCATGGCAAGGTTGACCATCTACATATTATTGGGTAGGCTATTATTAAATTATTGAATCAGTTCAAATCTCGTGATGCACACTATTCACAACTCAACATGACAAAAGCCTTACCCCAATTTGTTTAGGGTTATTAGCTACATAAATCCTGCTACTTGTTTAGGATTATAATCGTCAATAGTTATTATTAGTGTTACTTTCCTATTATTCTATTTTCTTATTATGTTCTACTTTACTAATGTTGTAATTGTTTTCAATATCAATCTAATTTAAATAGGTGCTAGGGTGCTGACAACATATATCCTACAGACTATATTGTTCCATACTCTCTTTCTTCCTCTCTTCTTTTTCTCTTTTTTTTCCTTACCCCTAGTATACAATTATTTAATAGGAAAACCATGAAAAAGTAGAACAATAGAAAAGTAACATAATAGAAAAGTAGAACAATAGTAAAATAACACTTGTAATACCCTCCTCTCAAGTTAGAGCACAGAGATAAAAAATGTCCAACTTGGAATAAAGGCTACTAAAGGTAGACGATGCCGATGGTTTTGTGAGAAAAGAACTCCAAGTTAACGACGATATCTCCACATAGACAATAAGGGTGATAAAATCAAGCCCTAGGGATTGCTCCAAACAAATGCGGGTTGTTGCTCTATGTGAAGTCTAAAACATTACTTTAGTATTCTGAAGAAGAAATTAACGATTACACCAAAACAAAATATCACACGACGATCATGACAACATAGAGGAAAAGAACACGCTGATGACAAAAGACAAACACAACGACACTAACACCACCATTAATAATGCCACACAAACGAACACAACCAACCACAGCACAATGAGTCACAAGCAATAACAAATAAAATTGCAATAATCAAAAACAGGGTCAACCAAAAAGGGTTTGAACTGGTGCAAAAAACAATAAAACCAATACTGAATCGAAATGAAAACTCTAAACATGACACTTGACCAGACTGAAAACACTAAGCTAGAACAGAAACGAGATGAAAACCACTAAATCAGCACCAAATTGTGTTGAAAACCAATGAATAGACACTAAACTAAATGAAAACACATAACCGAAATTCAACCGCGATGAAAACCTCTAAACCAACACCAAACTATATTGAAAATCACTTAATCGACACCAAATCAGATTGAAAATACTGAACTGGAATTAAATGGGGTGAAAAACACTAACCAACACCAAATTAGTCTAAAAACTACTGAACAGGCATTAATCCAGACTAAACACTGAACTGAAATTGAACCAGGATAAAAATTACTAAACCAACACCAAACAAGCCTGAAAACCATTGAACTGTGATAAATCGGGCTAAAAACACTGAATTGGAATTGAACCGGATGAAGCCCACTAAATTAGCACCAAACTGGGCCGAATATCATTGAATTGGAACTAAACTAGGATGCAACCACTAATCCCCATCGATGACTAGACACCAGAGACACGAACATGGTTGATCACTGTTAGAGTAGTTAACATATTTAGATTTAGGGGTAGCTTAGTCATTTGTTTTCTTTTATGTTGTCCTACTATATAAAAACCTCTTGTATGTACTTTTCTTTTTATGCTGTTCTGGCTAATTGTGCCTCAATAATATTTCGTTCTTCTTGTTTCTTTCTTTCTTCTTTGATCTAAATTAACATGGTATCAGAGCATATTTAGGTCCTAAATATTTTCAATACTATAGCAACAAATTGGAGGAGTGATGAACAGTTGCTAGCCTGACTGCTAGGGCTGACTTCAGCGAGCTTCAAAGATGATGTCAGGCTGACGTCATCATTCTAGACCAGATGAAGAACACTGCCAGACCGCTGATTTTATATGAGTAATATTGT
>CAUOFW020007374.1:0-21199 GCA_963454935.2 Ilex paraguariensis | reverse complement strand
AGGCAGAGATTTATCATGGCAGCTTCACTTTAAAGTCGATATTTATGGCAGGACAACTTCAAATCGTTCCTTCGACTATGTCTCCAACAACATTCAAAATACATTCCATTCGGTCTCTCAGAACCCTAAAATGGTTTACCCAAATAACCCAACAATGTTTCAATTTCCTTAAAATAAGCAGAAGAACAAATGTTATTTGCTAAGTTTGCCCCTCACAAGCAGGTCACATGTGAAGCACATGTCACGGTTTTGTTTGGGATTTGGACAGAGGTTAGGAAAAGGACCAATTAGACACAAATTTAAAAGGTTAGGAACTAAAATGACAAAATTTAAACATGAGGGCCCAAAATGACAACGAACTAATACTTTGGGGACCATTGTGTCGAAAAACCTTTAGTTATTAAATGTTTAATGTGATGCTATTATGCATTTTGGATACACTAATTGAATGTATTTTATACAAAAAGAATTTTTAGAAACTTATAAGACCATATAAAATTTTTGGATATTTAAAAGGGAATAAATAATTTTAAAAATATGAAGGGGAGGTTGGGGGTGGGGGTGGGGGGCATGCCCCTTTGGTCTCCATGTAGTTCTGCCTTTGGTGGTGGTGGTGGGTGGATGTGGTAATGATAATATGATAATAAATATAAAAATGAAAAAAATTTTGGGAAAATGATTTTGGAAGAATAAATTATTTTTTTACGTTTACTTAGATACTTATTTAAGAGATAAACCCTTTTAATTTATTAAAAAATAATTAAAATAGATTGATCCAACAACAATTTTAAAACCATTACCAACCACTTTGTCTTCATTTCATTCCGGGTTGACCCGTGGCATTTATAATTACTGGCCATAAGAATAAGTTCCTAACTCTTATTAACGTGATAATGACGTGCTTGCCTTCGAAGATCAGACTCAGATTTTTCAATTGAGTAACTCTCTCTCTCTCTGAGTGAGCAATGGCAAGAGCAGGAGGAATAACGAACGCAGTAAACGTGGGGATAGCAGTGCAAGCAGATTGGGAGAATCGCGAGTTCATATCTCATGTTTCCCTCAATGTCCGTCGCCTCTTTGACTTCCTCGTCCAATTCGGTGAGCCAAATGTTTCCTTGTAAATTTTCCTTCTCCAATTTTAATCAAACACAAATGCTATGATCTAGCTTCCATTGAATATTTGTGAAAGTTATAGTAGATGCTAATGATTGGGCCTTGAAATCTGATGTTGATTGATACTAACAGCACCTAAAGTTCTTGCCTTTGATCTTGATTCTGGGCTGAGATGTGCTTCGAGATTTGGCTCATTTCTCTCTTAAAACTGTATGCTTTGAAGTCATAATGTTGTGTTATTATGTGAATTTTGAACTGAATTCAATTGTTTATATTTCTTGACTGTTATTAACTATCGAGGAAGCTGATTTTTTCTTTTTTGGAGAAATAATATAAGTCTCGAACATGCTAATATTATAAGTGTTGTTTTCTCAATTCAAATGCTTCGGAAAACCTAGAGAAAATATTAAGGCATTAATTAATCAGTTGCATTTTTTCAGAATATATATCAAGGTTTCCGGAAATTGTAAAATTAATAAATCATGTGTTTTTGCTCTCATAAGCAAAGATCCTAATTCTAAAACTGCTCTCGTAAAAGTTGTCAAAATTTTCGTTGGATAAAATTCAGTTTGTGAGCTTGATTCAATTATACTCTGTAAGCATATGATGAATCTGTTGAGAACTTTTAAGTGAACCTACGCCCGCTATTGCAATTTAGCAATTGCAATAGTTCAGTGTGCTAAGTTCAATCCAAGTGCTCTGAGTGCCCGGACAAGGAATGCATAGTTTGTCTGACCAGCCATCCTCTTTCAAAATGTGCCCTTCCATTGTACTTTTGGTCACAATATTGTCTTCGATACTGGAATCTTTCTGAACAATGGCGATCTAGTACAACTTCCATTGACCACGTTTTATCTGGTCAAAAATGTTCTTGAGTGAGTTTGGTTCTGGATAGCAAGTTTAACCTGCTTGTTTTCCTCTCTTTTAATGTCCTTTTATTTTGAATTCTTTCCTCATAGTTGATATGTACCTAGTCACTGATTCACGAATAATGCACGTTATTTAGAAATCACTAACATGAATCCAATCTAATTTGTTTGTTTATGATTACTTTCAGTTTCATTTTTGTAATAGTTGCAGCCCATGAGGTAGAATTATGCACAATTTGAATGTAATGGGTTTCCCTTTTGGCATCATGATCTCTTGTCTGCCAGAGGCTACAACAAAAAGCAAGCTGGCATCCTTGAATGAGAAGCTTGATACACTGGAGCGTCGTCTAGAACTGCTTGAAGTCCAAGTGGGTTCTGCAACAGCCAACCCATCTCTGTTTACTGCTTGATCTACACTGGATTGCAGCATTGTAAAAATATAGCTTGCATGTAAGCTACCTCTTATCTGGACTATGATCATGTTGCTTGATTTAGGAATCCAACATGAAATGATATATCCCTATGTTTACCAATTGTATATTTTTCTTGTTCTTTATGGTGTGGATACCTCAGTTGCTCGTTTGTGCTGAAGTGTTTTTTCGCAGGAAAGATAATGGAATGAGTTTGGTTTTGTGTCATTTTAGTTATCTTTCCAAGTTGACATAATGAGAATTCAATTGCTTAGATTGCTACGAATGAAGCACTAATGAAAGCTGAATGGCACATTGGTGCTTGTTGATGTTGAAAAAGAAAAATATGATCTAATACATTGCACTCAACTGAAACCTGCTCCTACATCTTGGGTCGATCACGCACATCCGTCACACTTTGCATATCATTGGACAATTTTTATTTGTCTGGACCTTAGCCCATGTATCTCCGGCCTTCCCCTTGTTCTTGTACCTCCTTTGGTCAGAAACACATCTCTGTATTGGTGCTGTCACCAGTCTTTTTTGCAGATTCAAGCCAAATTTTAGCTGACCTTCTACCTTGAGGTCCTCGTGGGGTTTTACGTCAATTTCTTAGAAATGCATGCCTATATCACTTTCCTTTTCCTGAGCTTACCATCATCAACTTCCAACCATTTTTGTTTTGTGAATCAACAAAATAGTCATTTAGGTTAATGCATGAACAGGTTGACTTCTAACTGTCTTTGTTTTGCCTTGGATTTGTATATGCACACCCCTGCCACTTAATCTGCTTTGCTCAATTTACTATGCGGTGTCTTCTTCAATCCTTCTCTCCTTGATGTTTAGTTGAAAACAACAGTTAGGTTTGATCTTCTATTGCAGCAAGTCATAGTAGTTTATTCAAAAGTCTCTCAACTTTTCAGTCTTCACTCCATATTTGTCTCTCTCTAAAAGTTATGATCAAAATACTTCAATTATTTTATTACTCTGTACAAAATCCCACAAGATCAATAGCTTGCCTTTGGTTTCAACCCTGCTCAATACTCATATTATAGTTTTACAAATTTTAATATCTCCTAGTTTTATTTCTTTCACCATTATAGTCATTACTTAAATAATTCGATGTGCACTCTAATATAAATTATAATCCATTAATTCACAAATCAAAACTAGACACAAGATAAGAATTCTCATAAGTTTGAAAGTTTTGAGAAGATATGTCAGATTTTACCAAAGTGTATAATTGAAACCTAATCACACTTGTCCTCGACTTATAACTTCTAAAATGTGTACACCAATGATCTATCTAATCCATTCAAAGGAAATTTTAGTAATTAACCAACTATACTACTTAGGTTAAGAGTCAAGTTATATCTCAAAGATATTTACTCTCAGTCCCCAATCCGGAGCTCAAATCAATAAGTCTTACAATCGTCTCATAACTCACTTGTATTCGAATTTATACTTTTAAATCAATCATAATATCTCTACATTCACCAACTCAATTAAGGCCAATTATTTTTTCTATCTTCCAAATATTCATTCTTAATTTCTAACCTTGAACTAGAATTAATAACCATGAAATCATTTCTTAGTGGCTTTCATCAACATCACAACTCTTTTCATAATACCTATACTTTCGAATCTCTATGATACAATCCAGTACAACATATGTCTTGTAATATACAAAAATGTGAAGATAGATTGTCAAGAATCCCAAAATTTCTCTCAATGCTCTATCCCAGACTTCTTATGATATAATCAAAACTAAAACAAGACTCTCAATGATTCACTTAATATTCTTCAATTTAATTCCATTAGTCATCATATCCTTAGCAATTATTCATAATTCCCAAGATAATAACGATTTGCTAATTATTAGGATAACCATAATCATTTATCCCCAAAATTACATAAATTTTCTACACTCATGTTAAAGTCAATCTTCATAGGTATCATCATTGATTTCTCAAATTACATCTTTCCAATTATTACCACTAACCGTTAAGTTCAAATCTCCAATACTCATGCCAATAATATTCAAGTATAATTAATTAAACCTATCTCAATAATGTATTAAGAGAGAGAAAAAAAAGAACTTCAAATTCCCCCAACACAACTCCAAAAATAAAAATATTAAAAGATCTCACAGAATAATAGAAGTTTATATTAAACTTTAGATATCATCTTTATTTTAATAATTGTCTGTTATATCTAACCTCGAGCTTTTAAGTCTCTATAATCTTTAATCCTACAATATCTAGGGTCAAAGATAACTACTACAACTTAGTCAGGATTCCTAAATTTTCTTTTTACATGTTTATAAGTTCATTTCCATAACTCAACCTCAAATTTTCAATCAAAATTTGTAAATATAAATCAACTATTAACTCCACACTCAACCAAGATATTTTTGATTGTTAATACTTTAGATAATATAAGTATAGTTAACTAAATCCACCACGAAATAATGTTACCTAAGTATATCGTTCTCAATGAGTATTCTACTTATGACCCTTCTAAACTATTAATACTTTCAAAAGAAGTTTAATCAATACTACGTAATATTTTCAAACAAATATTGAGAATCTCAAGTGCATAGTTATAAAACAACATCCTATTCATTTAAGACCAATAATCACAATTTCAATCATTATTTCAAAAATAGGCTCCCATTCGAGGTTACTTTACCATATCTCTTCAATTTCTATAACTTTTGAGTAACACACATAATTTTTCCCAACCTTATTATTCAAAGTTTAGTCCATCTTAAAAAACAATCTAAGTTAACCTTATCTCCACACATCCAAATGGGGTTATCACATCTCCTTAACTTCCAAAAATATAAGCAACACTAATAGTAGAATAGAATACTTAGAGTCAACAAGACACCAAATCATAGTCATATTTTATATTGTTATCCATCAAAACACTTCAATCAACAAAGGGGCGTCTCTAAGTCAAAGCCTAAATAGCGTGAAAGCTCATTTAAGGATAAGTCCTTCAGAGTTTAAGAAAAAAATCACGACACTTTGATATCTAAGGAATAACACAGTGCAAATTTTTGATCAACTTCGGAGAATAAATTAATTTAACTCAGGTATTTCTAGCGTGTGTGACTTATATGGTTGAAAATATATATGAGTTAAGTTTCTAATAGAAAAACGGTGCACAATTTGGACTTTTCAAAAAAGAGTTATGGTCCAATTAGTGAAAGATAGTCTGCTTGACTCGACTGATGGTTCTGCTACGGTTGTCCAATTCAAGTTTGACTGTTTTTTGTCATAAATCTTATCTCATACTCATCTCCAATATCGGTAATATCACTTGCATAAATATCCATTTATAGCATTATTTACAAATCAAAAGTCAAATTACCATCCATCTCCTAGAATAGTCCATAATAACATGACATAAAACTAGTATATTCATCCCAAAATTTTCGTCAACTCCTTTAAACAAGCTAATCCATGAATTAGAACAAATAAGTAATTCCTAACCAAACTAAACAATAAATTACATTTATCTTATAAACATATAACTTCAAACAAATTCAAGTGTAGAGTTTCTTCAATCTAACCTAACACTCCAATGATAATCCACAACCTGCAGCTCCAATGTAAGACTTAATTCCTAAACTCTGATACCAAACTTATAATGCCCCAAAATCTACCCTAAAGACATTAATTATCTATATAACATCCAACCATGAGAGCATACTAAAGTACCATTAAATAAATAAAACCATTCATAATTCAACATCTGATTAGATAAATCTGAAAAAAAAAACATAAATAAATCCTTAACATAAGTAAATTGTCAAATATAAACTCTAAAGACTAAAATTCATTCTCAAATTTCACAGCTAAATTTACATCATGATCCTCCTTAGCCTCTCAATCTACCAGCTCATCTTACTCTAGATTCTCCTCCATACTAAAATCTAAAAAATGTTATGGTAGGATGAGCAATAAAGCCCAGTAAAAAATCTTCTCAAACCAAAACAAGGTTTAAAAATCATGAAAATAGGTAAGTCATAGTTTGTAAAATAATATATATAATTCTGAAGTAAAACAATGACCTTTAATGAGATCTCAAATTTACAGTACCAAATGGTAAAGTTCATAGAAGTAAAACTCATTCACAATGCAATAGTTATTCACAAATATTATATCTCATATACGCACGTAGACTAACATGAAATTACAACATGAACATATTTGGTCCACACCACATCATAATTACAAACCATCAAATCAATCCTCGCAAGGCCATAAAATTTTAGAAAGGGCATATATTAACACATCGACAATGACAAATCCTTCTTAGGACTAGTATACTAACCCCTAACCTTGATCACCGTGAACGAATAGTAGTTTGGTCCTTGCAAGGCACCAACCTCACTACAAGTGATAGAAAACCTTCAAACCTCGAGGAAAGAGAAAACATCTAAACACTCTACGATATAGATTTAGGTGCAATTCACGTTCATCACATTCACCCATACAAGAGATAAATTACACAATTTTTTCATAAAATTCAACTACAATTAAGAATCATAGTTCCATAATATTTTCAAATGAATAATTCAAGAAAACATACAAGAGATCCCCAAGAAAACATATTTGAATTGATGGTAATTAAGAACTAGGGTTTTTGTAATTAAGACATATAAATTTTGATGTAAAACATGTGAAGATTAAATAATAAATCAAGAACCAGGGTTCTTTAGTCAAGAACATGTGATTTTTGGATGTAAAACATTTATTTGTATGTAAATAATCTGTTTATTCAAGAATTTAAGAATATATTAAAAAAAGAATGTAAAAACTTTCTATATCTATCACATATATAGAATAAGAGTCAAAAGAACTAGATTTTAAATCAAGAGTGGAGTGATCCTGGAAGAAAATCATGTATTTTGTTCAAAAAACGAATCATGAATTCAAAAGAATGTACAATCATTGTAGATCAATTATTTATATCATAATAAGGATGAAAAAGATATATCATATGATCCTAAACATCAATGAATGAATCTGAGAAAAAATATCTTCCTTGATTCTTAAGATCTTGATCATAACATATTTTGTTGCGATTACCGTGTGTTAATCATTCAAGATTCAACCTGTCCTTCTTCCTTTTCTTCTCTTCAAACCTTTTTAGGATTCTTGGGGTTGAAAATATAGGTAAAGACACTTTAGCTTGCGGCCCTATGATATTTATAGGCTTAAAAGTGGAGAATTTCTGTTTGGACGCAAGTAACAGTTTGTCTCTGACTTTAGATCAATTTTGATCTTGTAAGAGGCCGATTCACAAAATTTTCGTGAAATACACTTTTGTAGCCTTTGAAATTTAGTTTGTACTGTAAAAATTTTAGGTCAATCATACATTGGGGTAAAAGTTTATTGCCAAAATTCTAATATAATATCAAACTCTTTTCTAACAAAATCCTCTCCAAAATAGTTTTAACTCTAGAATTCTTCTAAACTTATAATACAACTCATATAACATCTTCTAATATTTTTCGACCTTTCTGATTCAATGGAAACCTTATTTTGATCTAAAGTCAAACTTAAACATTTTCAAAACTCAATTTACTTTGAAAGTCAATACGCTTGAAACTCAAATTTCATAATCAATCTTTCAACAATGATTCTATGTTTCTACCATCAGTTTATTCATTTTATGAAAAATCTTAATATAATATTATCCTTGTTTAATTTTAATACGGCATCTTATAGATTGTTGTACCAAAATTTGATGGGATCAAGAAAAATCTTCTAATTGACAGACAGTTTCTAAGCGATTGTTTGGAATGAGTTCAAATATCTTATATCAGGACTTCTTTAGATAAAAATAATGGAGATTCTTACTGTGCAAAAGGTAATTAAAACAAAAGAACTAATAAAAGAAAATTCTTTTATTAATCAAATCGAAAGGACTTCAGTTACAAGAAACTAAATAAAATAGTCTTGAATATAGCATTAACTGCTTCCTAAACTAACCTAAAAGTACTTCTAAATATACTTTGATCGTAGGTTTTTTTGGAGGTTTGAACGTGTGTATCTCATTCATTGAATGACCTTTTATTGCCATCTTTTTTGATGGTTTTACTTCTCTCGATGGTTACTTAATGTTAACTTTCAGTTAGTTATTTTAGTCTTTTCAAATGTGGCTGTAACTAAATTCTTTTCAAATGTGGCTGTAACTAAATTCTGCCACGTAACACTTCAATAAATCTATGAATACCAAGTGTAAATGCACTGAGTATTCTTGAAAGTTTATATTTTAGGCCAAGCACATTCTAACTAGTGTTTTCATGACTAGCACTTACAATCGTGTGATAACAAAAACAAAGACCGGAAAACAAGGGAACAAAACTTTGATAATTTGATTCAACAACCACATTTAGGCTCAATATTTTTATGTTTTAAAGTTGCCAACAACGGAAAGTTCGTCAACTAATGATGTAAAAGTTCAATGATTTTTTGTGGCATTGCTTAGCCTAAAGTGATGATAAGTGCCCACCTCCTTAAATAATACGTCACAATTTCGAATCTGAGAATCTACTGCTTCAAATTTTGAAGATTAGCAAATTTTTTTTTCCAAACAAAAACAAATTGTTTAAACTGACCCGCCTTGTAATTTTCACTTTTAATATAAAGTTCGTGATAAACTAAGCAATTTCAACCTTAGTTAAAACCAAGACATCGAATGACAACTAAAAATCAGCAAGAACATCATAGTAAGTGATCAACAAGAACATCTAGTAATGGGAGTCGAATGTTTCCAAAAACCAACAAACCCAACCTATCCGAAGAACTGTATTCATAACCAAATATGATGTTTACATATCTTGTCATGGAAAATATTGGAACTTATAAAACAAAATGAGAATAGATTCTTTAGAGACTGTCGGTAAATAAACTGTTTACTTGTCAATCAAAAATCTATGAGTAATACTACAAAACTTAAATGAAACTCAAAAAATTATAACTCAAATACATATTATTAGTTAGATGAGTGGGTCTCTGTAATTTGTTCAGTGGGATCCACTCATCCCACACTTATCTAAGAGATGATATACATTTGAGTTTTAATTTTTAGGTTTCATTTAGATTATATAACATTTTTAAAAATGTGTTGTTGCATTAGTGTCCCTAAAAACATGGGTTATTTGAAAATTCAATCTGCTTAGCATACGAGAAATCCTAATTCAAATATACCACAACTTCCAATTAAACTCCGTACCACCATTTATCATCACTACCAGAATCTTGGAATCCAATTCTATAGAAATTTTGTAGTCATTTATTGCAAAATCCTGTAAAAGCTCAAGTCAATCATATAACGCCCAAAATTCAGCCTCCAAATTAATAGAATCAACATAATAATTAGAGCCTACAATAATTAACTGTGATTTAAAATTCCGAAGCAAAATCCACAGCCAAATTCACAGCGATTTAGATGCCTTTTTTTTTTGGAAGAGTTGCTTCTTTTCTGATTGGTTCCTAAACTGGTGTTTTATAACAATTAATCTTAAGTTTAAGAGGCCATTTGGTAAGGGAGTATGAGAGGGCTTGACAAGATGTGTTTGGGAAAAATAGTCCAAAGGACCTCCAAATCTTATATTTGGATTGAAAATTCAATCATAGGATTCCAAACCCTGCCTGTAGCTGACCCGAATATTAAAATCATGATCATGAGTTTCATCAAATCTAAGAGGGAGATGGGTTAAGAGATTAAGGATTCAAAAGACAATTATACTCCTTAACACAAGTATGAATTAGATTGATCAAGCATAAAATAATCATTTACAGGACAAATAGTTATTAATAATTATAATTATATTTGTGAGTCCTACATATGTATGTGTTACATACCAAACATGAGTATGAATTACATTCAATATTGAATCCTATCTTTATAGAAAAAGATTTGAGTTTGAAAGAATTTTGGAAAATTAATCTAAACTCTCCCCAAAAATCCATCTAAATAAGCCCTAAGAGTACGATAGTCATTCAAACTCAAAAATAGATTTTTACACAAAATATTTTTCCAAAATAGACTTCCATCCCAATAAGTTATGTGTAACGACATCCAAATTTCTCTTTCTTTTTCACTTTATCATTGAAATACCAAATGCAAAACTTAAAAGATTCATTTGGTTGTCGTACTAAAAATAGATAGATTGTATAAAATAATACAGTCAAATATAATACAGATAGATAAAAGACATGATTAAATATGATATTAGAATTATACGTAATTTTATATAACGTTTGACAATACACAATATAAGTGTTAAGTAGTAATTATTTAATCTAATCGGTTATTTAGTAAGAGAATTATTTTATCGTATAAATTTTGAATTAACAAAAATACATTCAATCAGTGTTTATTACATTAATGACAACTAAATTTATTACTTGGGAGTTATAATAATAAATGTGTACAATAATACATTTGGTTGGATTATAATATCACCTCTCTTGGTGGTATTAAAAGACCTAAATAATATAAGTTTATCGAATAAAAAATATATGAATAATATACGTTTTTAAAATTGATACGGTATCAAATTTGTTTACCAAACAAAATATTAAACACAATTAACTAAAAAAATAGTACAATCTAATGTTTAATCTTTTTATAATACATCTACCAAACGAGCTCAAAGAATATCTAACAAACGAGGTTCCAATGTACTTTTCCTTTTTCTAGGTAGATGACTAAGATGAGGTAACAATTATAATCGCTTGAAAATGGTTACTGGCAAGGTACTTAATAAAAGAAGGAACAACGTTGGCTTTCGGAGCATCACCTATATAAACAGTGTTCATAAAGCAAGCAGAGGCTTTTTGGAGGAGAACTCTTCCACATCAGACATCACGTGAATTTGTACTTCAACAACCAGACTATCTCGTACTACGAAGCCCTTTGATTTGTCATGCAGATCAGGAAGAGAAATTAGATCGAAACCCCTGCTTTTGCTTAGGTCACAGAACCAACCATCACCTGTGAGAGAATAATTAAGAGGAAACTTTTAAAGGAAGTGAACAAACAGTTTCCCAGTCTCTGTAAAAAAAACATATGTCTTTTCACCTTTCCTTTCGCGGTGTTTGCCGTTGACTTGATCTTTTACCAAGACGCTAAATTCCACATACAATTTTACCTTGGTTGGAAGGGATCTGCAATTATCTAAACATAGAAAGACAGATAAGCTTTTGCCCTGTCCACTGCCTTGTCCTTTGGGATAAACATGTATCTTCCTAGACCAATAACGAAAACAACATATAAGAAACAATTCCATTTGGTTATGGTACAAAGAGAATAAGAATTAAGTGAGGAACTCAAAGGGCTTAAACCATTTGTGCTCTCCAATGGTGAAAGGTTCAGAGAACAAACGCTCCTCTTTTATTTCTGCAATTTTTTTGATCTCCCAAGAGTAACTATTGTCATAAGTTTCCTCCTTCAAAGAAAGACACTCTCCTCTGCCAGTAGATTTAATGACATAAACCTCAGCTCCAAACACACAGGAGTCATCAATAAGGTATCCGTTAGAAGCATCTTTGAAAGTGTCAATGGAAAGTAATTTGGCAAAACCGAACTCCGTCTTAAACCTGTGGAAATGTCTTAGTCTCCCATCAGCATCTACATACATGATAGACGCCGGTTACGCAAAGAAAAAATTTAAGTTATACTGTTTCTGACCACTTAAACAGACTTTTTATTACTTCGAGTGCAAGAATGTGCATTTTGAGAAATCTTACTTTGGAGGGTCAAGTACTTGTCTCGGATATGATCATACACAAACAATTCGAATTTGACATTGACCTCCCAACCAAGAGGTCATGTATCTGTCTCTGATATTGCCAAGTAGAGAGAGATATGCCCTTTCCCATTTTCCTTTTCGTATCCATTCGGATATAGACTCAATTTCCTGCAAACAAGGCAAAAGCACACAATGAGAAAACTTATCTTGGATTTTAAAAAGCAAGAAGACTTCCCACAAGTGAGAAGAAAGGATTTCTATTTCAACTCACCATTTGTAACTGTGCGGGCTTGATCCTGCACGATATATAAAATATTGGGAACAGATCTCTCCCCTGGTGAACTTTGGGTGAGCCGGTTGAGTGGCCAAACACACTGCTCGGAACAGCCTACAAGGAACGGTGGCAACCTGGAACGGCAAAGGAAGATCCTGGGAAAGGAAGAACGATCCTGTATGTGCGAAAGGTATTTCCTGGAACAAAGGAGAACGAGTTAGAAGGGCGCCGGAGTGTTTTCCGGCGTATCCCCTCCGACGGTCTAGTCAGTCTTTGAATGAGAGAGAGGAAGGAGAAAACACTGATAAGGATATTTTGTAGTAGTGAGTTTGTGATTGCCTCCCGCTTTGCCTTTTTGGGAGGGGTATTTATACCTTAGAAGCTCATGATTGCTGTCAGTGTGGTCAGTAGGTGATCATCAGGCACTGGTAGCGTGTGTATTGATTTGACGAGGAATGTCTTCTCTAATTGACTACTCGGGGTCCCGAGCAATCAATGTTGAGTCGTCGGGACGCCGACGGTACAATATGCTCCTTTCGGGAAGGATGTAATAAATGCTCCGTAATAGGAGCATTTATTGCCTTTCATATCCGAACCTTACCGCATTGAATGCGGTCTCGTCAACAGAAGGGTGCAATTAATTGTTTGCTTCCCAAAGCGCATGTCAGCAATAGCGTGCGGTTTGCCTGTTTTTGATGTGATATCATATGCCACGCGTCCATCACGTATTGGCTATGACTTCTATATTCCAGCATGTTCTGACATTACTTGTGTAAGACGAGGTCATGATGAATAGTCTAGACTGACATAGGCTGATGTCCCGTACGTCAGTAACTTTATCCGTGAGTAGAGGAAGCGTCCAGGATGGAGTGACCCTCGGCACCGAGGAAAGGCTCACCTCGGGGGACCAAGGGGTGGTGTGTTTCCGAGGTACATGGTGACCGAGGACACGTGTCGTCGTATAATGCATCGAATATGTGATCCTATATGAGAGGTACCTCGGGGGAGAGGACGCTTTTGCCGATGGTGCTTGAACCCGAGCAACATTGTTCTAGAAACCCCCGAGGACACGTGTCTTCATCATAGGCTTTTCAGAAGAGTCCCATCAACTGCCCCCCAGCCTTCGATCTTCTGACGCCGAGGACACGCGTTGTCAGGAGGCGAAGGGTTTTCCAACTGCCATCCGTCCTTCATTATGGCCTCGAGCAGCTTTCCCCGTCTTGGGATGTCGTGCGCATTAAATGCGCCGTTTTGGTTCTCCCGCCCAATGATGACAGTTTCCCCCCTATATAAAGGGGGTTCTTCTCCGGTTTCCAGTGTTTTGCCATTCCGATCTCTGACCCAGAATACGCCTTTTCTGATCTGCTCGCCGGAGTTTTTGTTTCCTCAGCCATCATCGACAGCATCTTCTCTTAAAATCAGTCAGTAAACCCATTGTTGACTCCTGGTCCTTCCGGTGCGAGTCATTTTCAAAGTTTTTCCTGAAAAACTCCGTTTTCGACGTCTTCTGGTGAGTTTCACAACCTTCTTCTTTATCGTCCTCCTAGCCTTCTTGTTTTCCGATTTGAACGGTGGTGTCATCCGGTCGGTACGTCTTGATTTAAACCCTCGGGGAACTTCCTCAGGTTTTCAAGAGAGAACACCTTTTCCTTCCCTTTCTTTTAGAGATGCCTCGTCGTCGCCCTGTTCCCGAGAATCCATCGGCTGGTCCCTCGGGGTCAGGGAAATACAAGGTGACAGGCGAGGCGCAGATCGATAGGTTCAGGGCGAAGTATGGCATCCCCCCGAGCGTGGACGTAGTGGGCTTTAACCCCTTGTTGAACTCTCCTACCTTCGGGGCCGCGGATGCCATGCCTTTCTATACCAAGGCCATCATAGAGGGTGGTATTAGGTTTCCTTTACCCCCCCTGCTTCTTCAGTTCCTGTCTCGCTTCCGTCTCTTCCCCGGGCAATGCTGCCTCAACGTCTTTCGGATAATTATGGGGGTCCTAGAGCTCAATAGGCGCCTCGGGGTGAATATTGGGCTCAATGATCTCCTTTTCTGTTATTCCCTCCTAAGAGTCATGCCCCACCAACATTTCTACCTCAAAGCCAGGGACCCCTCCATGTACCTTGTAACCCATCTTCCTGACTCGGACAAGGGGTACAAGGACGACATCTTGATCTTCAAGGGATGTTGGGAGAGGGGTGTCGGTCCCGAGTACAATGACTTATTTTGCCCTCGGGAATGGAGAATGACAAGTACGTCGGTTCCTTTGGGTCTTTTTATTTGTTTCTTGGGACTTCTCATGTTTATGACAATCTTTTTTGTTGTGCAGATATTCCTTCTCGGGAAACAGCTCCACCCCCTCGGTCGCTGGTCAACTTTGCCGACCTAGTAACAGTTTGGAGTTTCACGGGCGCCGACGGATTTGGCCGAGCTGCCCACATTCTGCTGCACTATACCCCCGGGTATAAGAAGTTTTCACAGCTCCCTCAACCTTTCGAGCCTTCGCAGTGGTCAGAGCTCTTTGATCAGGCGGCGAGGTTAGAGGTCGAGCAGAACTTGGAGGAAGACCCGGATCGGGCTTCAGAGGGAGAGGTAGAAGGAGTTGCTGAGGTCGGGGTCAGAGAGGACGTTGCTCCTTCGGACGCCGAGGTGGGGACTTCGGGAGGCGACCTGTGGCCGGATTTTCAAATTCTCCAATCTTTGGACGCCGAAGACGCTCTCGAGGAAGCGATGTCCAACGCCCCTCGCATCAATTTGGGGTTTCTTAGGCAGAGGCAATCCCTCGCAGCCGGGAGAGGCCGAGGGACGACCGGCGGTACTCCGGCAGGAACCAGTTCCGCCAATTCTTCGAGGGCTCCCGGTCAGGGTCAGGTGCGAGACCGGGATCCTCAGGTGGAAGAAGAGAGGAGGGTAAAGCATCGGCATGACGGCCTCAGCCGGGGACCCAGGGCATCTCCCGCTCAACCTCAAAGCGGGAGGGATCGTGGGTTACCGCCTGCTCCCCCACAACAGCAACAACAACAGCAGCCCCGACAACAGCAACAGCTGCAGCAGCAACAACAGCAACAGCAGACCCCTCCTCCCGTTCCGCCTCGGGGGGAGGCCGCAGAGTGGAATCCTCGAGCCACTGATCACATGAACAGAGTGATCAGGGTCGATGATTCTATTCTGTCGGATCCTCATGTCGCTAATGCAGTGAGTGAGACACTGCATTTCGAGGCCGACATGGAGGCTCATAGGGGGCGATCAACCAACGTGTTGTTCCGCTCCATGATCCAGAATTCCCTGGTGGTGAGTTTATTCCTGTTTTGATCTCTTCACTCTCGTTTTCTATTTTTGTGTTTTTAACACTCTTTTCCTTCCTTTACAGGCTACCCAGCAGATTTCTATCATTGCTGGCCGGTACTACGCGTCCAGGATGGATCTTCAGAGGGCCAAGGATCAGAAGGCAGAAGCGGAAGCTGCCCTTGCTCGGGCAACGGAAGATGTTGCTGCCAGGGATTCCACCCTGGTGGGGCAGGCTGCCCAGATAGAGCAACTCCTCAAGGACGCTGAATCGGCCAAGTCGGGCGCTGAGAAGCTAAGTGCCGCACTTGCCGATGCTGAGAGGAGGATTACTGAGCAAACGCAGCGGCTCTCTGCGGCGGAGGAGAGGGCAGTGGGCTCCGAGGAAAGCTGCCTGGCCCTTACCCAGGAGCTAGATAGGATCAGAGCCGAGGAGCTGAACCGGAAGTCGGAGCAACAACTTCTGGAGGAGTTTGCCGATGACGTGCTCCCCGCTCTTGAAGAAAATAGCAAAGAGTTCTTCAAGAAAGGGTGGGACGAGGCGCTCCAGGCTGCTGGAGTCCCGTCAGACTCCCCTCTCTTCCAAGTGCACAAGTATGTGCCCTCGGCAGAGATGGAGCAGGCAGAAGCACAGGTTGCTGCCGAGGATGAAGCCCCTACACCGATGCAAACCTCGGCTGATGCTCCCGAGATGGTGATAGTGGACTTGTCCGAGGACGCTCCGTCCGACCTTGCCCTAGAACCTCAAGCTGCTCAAACTGTCCCAGCTGTTCCTGCTGCCGAAGTTCTTCTCCTGCCCGCTCCAGAAGCTTCCCAACCTTTTATCGCTGATTCGCCCTCGGCCGAAGTTCTGGAGGTGCCCGGAGCCCGATGAAGCTGCTTTTCCCTTCCCCTTTTTTGTACCCCTTTTGCTTTCCTTTTGTAGCTTTCGGGGACGCAAACCCCTATTCTTTTGGAAATAAATAACTAGTCTTTTCATTTTTTGTCTTCCTCTGTATACAGTAGTGTTTTGCTTTTCTTTACTTCTGTGTAGAATAAATATATGTGTCTTTGAACTGTCTTCGGGGCGTGCTGGCCGTTCTGGAGGCGAGATCTTGTATCTACTCTGGGGACTTGAGGCTTGTGTTTTGTCCTCAGGACCATTTCTTTATGAATGCTTGTTTCCAGTTTTTTTTTCTTGTTTTGGCCTCGGGACAGTAGTCCTTGCACTCTGTCCCCAGGGCCATACCGTTGCAGGAGGCTTGCTCCTGTATGTACTTCGGGGACGAGAGTCCTTGAACTCTGTCCCCAGGGCCATACCCTTGCAGGAGGCTTGCTCCTGTATGTACTTCGGGGACGAGAGTCCTTGAACTCTGTCCCCAGGGCCATACCCTTGCAGGAGGCTTGCTCCTGTATGTACTTCGGGGACGAGAGTCCTTGAACTCTGTCCCCAGGGCCATACCCTTGCAGGAGGCTTGCTCCTGTATGTACTTCGGGGACGAGGGTCCTTGAACTCTGTCCCCAGGGCCATACCCTTTGTCTTTTGTTTGGCGAGTTCTTGAGAGAGAGTACTTTAAAAGTAATACTTCTTCAAATTCATAACATTCCATGGTCGTATTACAGGTCTTCCACTCATATCTTCTAGTCCATACGACCCGGCGCCCCCGATTGATGTTACTTTGTAAGGCCCTTCCCAGTTAGGTCCCATCTTTCCCTCTGTTGGATCCCGGGTATTGGCCGTTACCCTTCTGAGGACCAGGTCGCCTATCCGAAATTCTCGAGTCTTGACCCTCCTGTTGTATTGCTGGGAGATCTTCTCTTGATACTTGGTTATCCTCAAGGCGGTTTCCTCCCTTCTTTCTTCCAGTAGGTCCAGATCCAATCCCAGTTGATGATCATTTCCCCCTTCATCGAAAGCTTGGGTCCTTATGGTCGGAAGTCCCACTTCGAGGGGTATGATTGCCTCCATCCCGTATGCCAAGGAGTAGGGGGTTTCGCCTGTCGATGACCGAGGGGTTGTCCTGTACACCCATAAAATATTTAACAGCTCTGTCGCCCATCTTCCCTTGGCTTTCTCTAATCTCTTCTTGATCCCATTGATAATTGTCTTGTTGGTGGCCTCCGCCTGCCCATTGGCTTGAGGGTATGCAGGGGTGGAGTAGAAGTTACGGATCCCGAGATGCTCACAGAAAGACTTAAAGCGCCCGCCAGTGAACTGGGTCCCGTTATCTGATACCAGTGCGCGAGGAATCCCAAATCTGACGACTATGTTCTCCCAGACGAATTTTTGGCGTCTATGTCTCGGATGTGACTCAACGGCTCCGCCTCCACCCACTTGGTGAAGTAATCTGTGGCTACGATGAGGAACTTTTTATTTCCCGGAGCTTTAGGCAGAGGTCCAACCAAATCAAGCCCCCATTGGGCGAATGGCCAAGGGCTGGTGAGGGGGTGTAAGTCCCCCGCAGGTTGCCTGATCGCAGGGGAGAACCTCTGGCACTGGTCGCATTTTTGGACATATGCCCTCGCGTCCCTTTGCATCCTCGGCCACCAATATCCTTGAGACATAATGCGGTGTGCCATTGATCGTCCCCCAGAGTGCCCCCCACATATTCCTTCATGCACTTCGTACAGGAGGTCTTGTACTTGATCTTCTCGGACGCATAGCAAGTAAGGTCCTGAGAAAGACCTTCGGTAAAGCTTCTGATCCGAAGAGACCCAAAATCTTGGAGCTTTATCCTTATCTTTCTAGCTTCCCTTGGACACTCCGGGAGATCTCCCGTCGTTAGGAATTTGACAAAGGGATCAATCCAACTGAGTTGCTGGGGCGCGTCCTGGATGACCATCGCCTCAAGAGTGTGATCAATGCAGGATGTGGGAAGATACTCAATGGTGATTCTGCGCGACTGGGAGGAATCCACTGCCGAGGCTAGACAAGCCAGGGCGTCGCATGTGTGTTCTTGTCGCGGGACACCTGCTTAATTTCAAATTGGTCGAACCTTTGGATAACGGTCGTTGCCTGGTGATGGTACGCCTTCATCCTAGGATCCCTCGTTTCGAATTCCCCAATGACTTGATTGACCACCAGCATGGAATCGCAATGCACGATCAATTGGTAACTCCAGTCGCCTCAGCTAACCGAAGTCCTGAGATGAGTGCCTCATATTCTGCTTCATTGTTTGATGCTTTGAATCCCAGCCGGATGGCCTGCTCTGCAATAATCCCTTCTGGAGAGGTCAGCAAGACACCGATTCCGACCCCTTACTGTTCGATGAACCATCCACACATAAAAGCCATGGCGATCCTTCAACATTTGTTGGAGATGCTAAGTTGGGAGGAGGCGATCCTTCTAGAACAGGATTCTCCCCCGAAAACTCGGCTATGAAGTCCGCCAGTATTTGTCCCTTTATCGCAGTTCGGGGTTTGAAATGAATGTCGTGCTCCCCCAACTCTACAGCCCATTTGGAGATCCTTCCGGAGAGTTCAGCTTTCCTCAAAATTGCTTCAAGGGCTGATCAGTTAGGACAGTGATTGGGTGCGCCTGGAAGTAATGGCGCAGTTTCCTTGCAGTGGTGACCAAGGACAGGGCCAGTTTTTCTAGGGGCAGATATCTTGTCTCTGCATCCAGGAGCGCCTTGCTGATGTAGTAAATCGGCTTCTGTCGGTGCTCATGCTCACGGATAAGTACTCCGCTTACTGCAAATTCTGAAACTGCCAGGTATAGGAACAACATCTCCCCCTGGATGGGGACGGATAGGGTTGGAAGAGTCCTCAGGTATTCTTTGATCCCAGCCAGGGCGTCCTCGCACCCCTGGCTCCACATACTCTTCCCAGCACATTTGATTGCTCCAAAGAAGGGTTTGCATTTATCCGAGGAGCGTGAGACGAATCGGTTAAGTGCAGCCAGCATCCCTGTGAGTTTCTGGACTTCTCGGACAGTGCGAGGGCTTCGGATATCCAGGATTGCTTTAATCTGATCTGGGTTGGCTTCGATTCCCCGCTGACTAACCAGATACCCGAGGAATTTTCCCGACTCCACTCCGAAGACGCACTTCGCTGCATTTAGCTTCAACCCATACTCCCTGAGAGTGGAGAAGGTATCCGCCAAGTCTGTAAGATGATCACCACTCCGTTTGCTTTTTACCAGCATGTCGTCTATGTAGACCTCCATGGTGTTGCCGATCTGCCTCTTGAACATCCGATTCATCAATCTTTGGTATGTTGCCCCGGCGTTCTTCAATCCAAATGGCATCACTTTATAACAATAAACTCCCTTCGGAGTGATAAACGCCGTTTTTTCTTGGTCCGGGGCATAAAGAGGGATCTGATGATATCCCGCTCGAGCATCCAGGAAGTCCATTCGTCATATCCGGCTGTGGCATCTACCAGCTGGTCCACCTTCGGCAGGGGTAGTCGTCCTTGGGACATGCCTTGTTTAGATCTGTGAAATCCACGCAGACACGCCATTTCCCCCTTTCTTTTTTGCACATACTGTATTGGACAGCCATTCTGGGACTGTATCTCTCGAATGGCGCCAGCTCTCAGGAGTTTGTCTATTTCCTCATTGACCGCGTTGGTGTGATGCGGGGCCATACGTCGTGGCCTTTGCTTTACTGGCTTGTGAGATGGGTCAACATGCAGCCTGTGAGTAATTATTCGGGGTCTACTCCTGTCATTTCCATTTCGTTCCAGGCGAACACGTCTGTATTCCCTCTTAAGAACCTGATCATCTCCTCCTGTTCGGCTGCGGGCATCGAGGTCCCAACTAGGAAATACTTCTCTTCTTCTCCTTCTACCAAGGGCACCTTCCGGAGGTCTTCAACCGACCGTTCCTGGGTCTACCCGGGGGTCATCCATCCCCGGACGCCCGGACTGTAATTGCTATTTTTCTATGATCTCTTCCGGTGCTCGCCCCTTCTCCTGGCTGGACGCCCCGGCTCGGACGGCCGAATAAAAACAGTCTTCGCAGACGCTTGATCCCCCGGATCTCCATGACGCCCTCTGGCGTGGCGAACTTCAACTTCTGGTGGAGAGTGGAGTGTACCGCTCCCAACGCGTGTAGCCATGTTCGCCCCATAATCACGTTGTAAGGGGAGTCCGTGTCGATCACCACAAACTCTGTGTCGATGACGAAGGGGACCAGTGGCGACCGGTAATGTAATTTCCCCACGGGCAAGGCGAAAGAGCCGTTGAACCCGATGAGGGGTGTCCTGATTTTGGTTAAGTCTTTGGGGCCAAAACCCATCCGCTTCAAAGTCTCGAAGTACATCACCTCCGAGGAACTCCTGAATCAATCAAGATTCTCTTGACATCGAATTTTCCCTATCTTTAGGGAGACAAGGGCGTCGTTATGAGGAATCACCACGCCCGTCAAATCCGCGTCAGAGAACATAATGCCAAGTCACCCATCCTGGCCCTTGTACTTGATGGCCCCACGTCTCCTTCTGCTACCTTTGTTGGTAAAAGCTACCCTCTTGAGGTCGGATTCGAGCCTTTGGACGTGGG
>CAUOFW020007373.1:0-21204 GCA_963454935.2 Ilex paraguariensis | reverse complement strand
AGACAACGACTACAAGAAGTAAGTACAGTGTTATTTAAGGCGTAAAGCGAACCGAAGCGACCAAGGCTCCTAACGCCTAGGCGAGAAGCGAAGCGACACGCTTTACCGAAGCAAAGCGAACAGTTAAAAAAAAAATATATTTTAGTTTAATTACTTCTAAACAATCTAAGTTCTAATTTTATATATACTAAATATTTAAATGCAAGTAAAATCATAAACATTTAAATTAAAACAAACACTAATGATATCTCAAATCTTAATAACGGTCATAACTTAAACATTTAAATTCAAACAAATACTAACAATTGTATACATTTTCATATTTACAGGGTAGGACGACAAAAGAAGCAAAATCAGGACAGCAGCAGAATGAGGATAAAAAAAAATAGAAGCAGAATGAGCTAAAAAAAAAAACAGAAGCACAATGATCATAACAGGAGTAGAATCAATTGTAAACAATTTCATATGTAATTATGTACTGAATAAAAAAAAACAGAACAGAGGCACATTTCACATGTACTAAAATAATTAAACATGGTATAAACATAGACCACTTTTTGGTACCATTTGTATATATATAAGAAAAGAGAAAAGTATAACCAAGACATATCAGAGACACTTCTTTGCAGAAGATTTTATTATTTACCCCCATTCCTGATACTCCTGCTTCCTTTTTCTATCATAATTTTGTCATGTAGTCGCCTGACTCCCACATCCCACAAATATTCTAAATCAATTCAGCAACACAAGAAAAAAAAAAAGAATGTGTTTTGTTCGAAACATTATTTATTAGAAAAAAAAATAGACCAGCAATAGTTTAAAAAAAAAGTCATTAGTGATTAAAAAATAAAATAGACTACTAACCTGTAATCAGAAAAAAAAAAAAAAAAAAGTGAAGCAGAATCGCTTCTTATAATAAATCATTCGTTTTTTCGCTTCTTCGCTTTTTCTTGCTTTTTTCTCGCTTCGCTCACGTTCGCCTCGCCTGGGGTCCTCTAGGCGAGATAAGCTCGCCTCGCTTCTCGCCTAGGTGAGCTTTTCAAAACACTGAGTAAGTAGACTATAATAAAAAGAAAAAGACTACAAGAAGAAGGAGAAAAAGACGACTTCGACAAGAAAAGGACTACAACAACAACAAGATGACTATAACAAGTAAAAAAAAAAAGAAAGACGACTACAAAAAGAAGAAGAAAACTACAAGAAAAAGGAGAAGATGGAGAAAAATACTACAAGAAGAAGTAGAATAAGACTACTAGAAAAAGAAAACTATAGAAGGAGATGAAAAATATGAATACTAAGAAAAAAAAAGATTATTAAGAAAGAGAAGATGATTACAAAAAGAGGAAAAAGAAGAAGACTATAAAAAGAAGACTACAACAAGAAGATCAAGAATACTACAACAATAAGAAGGAAAAAAGATAAAGAATTATGAGACAAAAATATTGCAAGAAGAAGACTACAACAAGTAGAAGAAGTCGAAAGAGAAGAACATTATAAGAAGAATAAAAGAAGAAGAAGAAGAAGAATAAGAAGACAACGGCTATAAGAAGATGTGGAAGAAGACTAAAAAGAGAAAGAGAAGAAAGAGAAAGAGTACAAAGCAACTACAAGAAGAAGACGGAGACTACAAGAATAAGAATAGAAAGAGAGGGAGAAAATAAAAAGAAGACTACAATGAGATTACTAAGAAGATGAAGAAGAGGAACACTAAGAAAATTACACAAGAAGAACAAAAAAACTGCAAGAACACTACAACAACAAGAAGAAAAAGACTACAAGGGTAAGAAAATTCCAAGAAGAAATAGGCTAGAAAAAGAAAAAAACTATAAGAAGAATACAACAATAGCAAGATTATAAAAAGAAGGAAAAAACTAAAAGAAGAAGACAATGACTATTAGAAGGAGATGACGATAAAGACTACAAGAAGAAAATAATAGTAAGAAGACAACTAAGAATGACAGAATATTGAGACTAGCAATTATTAGGAACTACAATATATAAAATTGTCATTAGACACTAATATTAAGTGCAAGAATAGTGATGGAAATATTGTATCATGCGGAAGTGGCATAGCAAAAAACTAGTATATAACAAGTAGTGGCTTAACTATCATTAGACACTAATATTAAGGGCAAGAGCAACGATAAGAATATTGTATCTATGCTTCATTCTCATTTTCTTTCGGTAGTCCTCTTTTTCTTTTTCTTCTTTTTGTAGCATTTTTTTCTTCTTGTATCCTTCTTCTCGTTCTTGTAGTGTTTTTTCTTTTCTACTAGTTGTCTTCTTCTTATAGTTTGCTTCTTGTTCTTGTTTTCTTGTTATTGGTCTTGTACACTTGTTGTTGATTTTATTCTTTGTATTCTTTTTGGAGTTGTCTTGTAGGCTTCTTCTTCCCTTTGTAGTCCTCTTTTTTTTTGTCTTCTTTTTCTCCTTTTTCTAGTAGTGTTCTTATTTTGCTTCTTCTTGAGGTCTTATTCTTCTTCTTCATGTACTCTTTTTTTTTTTTTTTCCCTTCTAGTCTTCTTCTTTGTTCACCCATGTTTGAAGCCCAATACTATCAACTTTTTGTCTAGTGGATATAGCAAAAATGTCCAAAAATAATTAATCAATTCTCGGTGGTCGAAAGTACTTGGTGATACCGTCGTTACTCATTTTCTTATTCAACATGGTGAATAAAAGAATATTGTATGGTTTTTATGATGTCCGGTGTATAGGGTGTAGTTCAAATTTCTTATTTTTTCTTTGAAATGCCTAAATCAAAATTATCAAAAGTTGATATTTATATGATTGCTTAGTTTAACATTTGGCTTGCCAATGAGTGAAAGGGCATGTAGCCCATAAAAGAGCATGCACGCAGGGATCTTTGATATATATTTTTCACTTAATATCATTTTTTAAGTACTTACTATGACATATATGATAGGAGGTGGTAGGTTTTCCTTACTCACCAGGTTCTGTTGACTTAAGGCAAATGTGATTGGATAGCTTACATAGTTAAACATTAAGATGTTAATGCTCAGATGTAGCTTGAATCAATTTCATTACATGATCATCTTGTGTGTTTTTTGCTTTCATAATTTATTTTGAGAATTTCTTGTTTCGCCAAAATCTTTCAGTTCTGTTTGATTTTTTTATTCTTCTTATTTTCATTAAATTTGAACAGTTAGAGAATTAGAAATAGTCGAACAAAGAATCCTTGTTATCTTTGCAAAGTTTAATGAAAAGTTAACATCATATTGGTGCTTAATTTTTTAATTGAGGAAATTATTTTCATCTTCAACTTATGATTTTGTAACATATTCAAAAGTGTTTTAGCTTTTGTTAATTGAATATTACCATAATTCTTTATGTTTATCATTCCCATTTTGTTTTATGCATTTTATTAGTCTAGAACTTAATTTGTTGTTTACTGATACTTGTCAACGACTGTTATAGTTTTTGAGTGGATGGTCTCAAACTAACGATTCTTGTTGTAGTCTTCTTCTTCTTCCTCTTGTAATCTTCTTTTTTTGTTGTAGTCTTTTTGTTCTTCTTATTGTAGTCTTCTTCTTGTTATATAGTCTTTTTGATGTGGTCTTCTTTTGTTGCGTCTTATGGTCTTCATCTTTTTCGTCTTGCGATTTTTTTCTTATTCGTCTTTTTATTCTTGTTCTTGTCCTTGTAGTCTTCTTCGTCACCTTTTACTAGTTGTCTTATTCTTTTTCTTCTTGTAGTTTTTTTTTTTCTTCTTCTCGTTCTACTAGTCTTTTTTTCCTTTTTGTAGTCTTCCTCATTTTGTTCTTCTTCTTGCTTCTTTTTCTTGTAGCCTTCCTTTTTTTCCCCCCATCTTCGTGTTGTTTTTCTTATTCTTGTTGTAGTCTTCTCTTATCCTTCTAGCAGTTTTTTTTTTGCTTCTTGTAGTATTCTTTATTTTCTACTAGTCGTCTTTTTCTTGTTCTTCTTGTAGTCTTTTTTTTTTCTTGTTCTTCTTGGTAGTCTTCTTTTTATTCTTGTTGTAGTTCTATTCTTCTTTCTATAATCTTCTTCATCTTGTATTTTTCTTCTACTTCTTGTTGTATTCTTCTTTTTTCATCTTTCTGTAGTATTTTCTTTTTCTTCTCCTTTTCCTCGGAGTCTTCTTCTTCGTCTTGTTGTCCTTTTATTCTTCTTCTTCTTCTCCTTGTTAATTTTTATCAAAGAAAGAGAAAAATATATAGATTAAGATCTGTATTACAACGAATTCATACTAGGGCAAAACATAGTAATATAAATAGCTAATCTACCCCTAATGCTAATATACTAGATTACTCTAACATCCCCCTTAAACTCATGATGTGATAGCATCCAACATCAAGAGTTTGCCAAGGAGAAAACGAAAGTATGCGATAGTGTGAGATTTGGTGAAGAAATCAGCCAACTGCATAGTAGAAGGAAGATATGGAAGAGAGATTGTGCCCAGCTGAAGATGATGGCGCACAAAGTGATAATCAATCTCTATGTTTGGTGCGCTCATGAAACACCGAGTTGTGAACAATCTGGATAGCACTGGTGTTATCACAATATATAGGAGTACAAGTAGTCAATGAAATGCCAAGATCAGTAAGCAACAAATGCAACCAAACTATCTTTGCTGTGGTAGATGCCATAGCATGATACTCAACTTCAGTGGATGAGCGTGCTATAACAGTTTGTTTCCTGCTTTTTCAGGAAATAAGAGAATCACCAAGAAAGAGACAAAAATCAATGGTGGATTTGCGATCTATAGTCACAAGCCCAATCTGCATCAGAGTAAGCACGGGGCTCCAGAGATGAAGAAGAAGAAAATGACAAACTCTGATGTAATGTACCCCGTAGATATCAAAGAATCCGAAGAACAACAAACTAGTGAAGTGTGGTAGGAGCAGCAACAAATTGATTAACCACATGAATTGCATAAGTAATATTTGAATGAGTAACAGTAAGATACACCAAACTCCCAACAATAGTGTGATATAAAGTAGAATCAGGCAAAAGAGAACTATCAGAGGAAGTATAATGAACATTAAGCTCCAAAGGTGTGTCAACAGTTCGAGTATCCGATAAGCAAGCTCGCTTAATAACATTTGAGACATATTTTGACTGAGAAAGAAGATAACCCTTGGGAGAAGAAGTAACCTCAATCTCTAAGAAATATTGAAGTGGACCCAAATTTTGTATCTCAAAATAATCTTGTATCTCAAAATAATCTTGTAACTGAGTTTTTAACAATTGAATTCTAGAATTGTCATCACCTGTAATAATCATGTCATCCACATAAAATAATAGAAGTATGAAACTAGAAGAAGTGAATCGAAGGAAGAGAGCAAAATCATGATCACTATTATAGAAGCATAAGTCACATATGACTGGAGAAAATTTTACAAACCATGCCATAGGGGCCTGTTTAAGACCATATAAAGTCTTGTGAAGTTTGCACATATGATCAGGACTACCAGGCAATCCAGGAGGAGTCGTCATATAGACCTCTTCAAATAAATCACCATGAAGGAAATCATTTTTCACATCCATTTGGGATAGGCTCCACTGACGAACAGTTGCCATAGCAATTACTGTGCAAATCGTGGTCATCTTAGCCACTGGAGCAAAAGTCTCATCATAGTTAAGCCCATACTCTTGAGCAAAACCCTTGGCCCATCGGATTGGGTTTTGATTTTATAAATCCATTTACAACCAATGGGGCGTTTACCAGGAGGTAAAGGCACCAATTCCCAAGCTCGAGTCATATGTAACGCAGAAAACTCCTCATCTATAGCCTGTTACCAAAGAGGATTAAGTATAGCCTCCTTATAGGAGGTTGGTTCAGACAGAGAATGTATAGAAGTCAGGAAAGAACAAAAAGCAGAGGAGTAGCAAGAGTTGGACCAACTAAACCTGTCAGGACACTTCCAAGTGCGCTGAGGGTAATGGGGAGTGTGATCCATGGTGACAAAATTTGATTGTGAGCCAAGAGGTGCAGATGAAAGCACAACATCTGTGGAAGAGACAGTGCGAGTCCTGTGAACATAAGTATGCACAATCGGGGGACGGGTATTAGACAAATCAAACAAAGAAGAAAAAGAGGAGGGAAGATCAGCCACAGTCATATCACCAATATAGGAATCAGGAGAAACATTAGAGGAAAAATGATCAAGATGGATAAGATTAGATTTATGCTGAGATGAAGAACTAGTTGGAATAGAGAAAAAAAAATATGTTCCATAAAAACATGGCGAGAAACATAGTTTCTGTGTACTAGGATCATAACACTGAAATCCCTTTTGTCCCTCATCGTCATGGTTCGAGGTATCGGCCAAGTCCGATACGACTCGATCGAGTCGTATTCGTCTCGGCCCTTATCGATACGATATCAATATGCAGTACACGAAAATGACGAATTGATCAGATATCGCCGATCTCTCGGTTTAACTTGAACAAGTTCTACCAGAATTGATTCGAGACAAAAAAAGCCTTTTGACAATCTCTCAAAATCTGTAAAAACTTAAAAATTAGTTACTCATTTTTTCAGGCTAAACAAAAATCCTAAAAAAAAAAGAGGATGAGAAATATAGCAAGACTAGTTTGTCGATACTCAGAAACCCATGTGAAACTTAATTGGATGGGGCAGAAACCACATGAAATTGATAACCTAAACCCCTTTTTTTCAATTATAAAAACCAAGAGGACTAAGGATTTACCACATACCTCTTGATCGAACGAAATAGAGTCTACAATCTGCATCTTCTGTTTTCTTTTCCTTTTTCTTTCTCTTTTGTTGATCTTCTTCGGTGCTGTGACGATCGGAGTGGTTCTATTTCTCCCTGTTTGCCTTTCTCTCTCGTTGTGACTCTCGGCATCTGAGACGACTGTGCAGGTAGGTAGGGAAAAAGAAAAATCTGACTTAAAGTAATCCTTTTTTTTATTTTTTTATTGAGTCTTTAAATATTTATTTTTGCATTTAAAATCATATAAAAGCAATAGATCAAGTGGTAGAGATCCAGGTTACCAACCGAGAAGTCTTAAGTTCGATTCTTATATTCCTCAACAGGCTATGGTTTTTTTCTGTTCTATCTGGCTTTTTATTTAGTCTTTAAATATATTTATGTCTTTCAAGTCATATAAAAGCAATAGCTCAGTTGGTAGAGGTGCCTGTTGCCAAACTGAAAGTCGTAAGTTCAACTCCTATGTCCTTTATTCAATAGGCAGTTTTTTTTTCTGTATTTTCTGGGTGCTGTTGTTTTTTTTTTTTTCAGGCTATTTATTTCCTGGTTGCTGCCTTTTTTTTTTTTTTTTTTTTTTTTTCAGGCTGTTTTTTTTTGTGGTAAACAAAGTGTCAATGTAAAAATTATATACATTAATATTTTATAATAATAATACATTAATGTGGCAATGATTATGGCTCAGTATGTTCCTAAATGCTTACATTAAACATTGATAATAATAATTATTTTCGGTAGTGATTTTATGTTTCATTTTAATTATGTTTAATGTGTTTTTAGATGTATTGTGTACATATGATGCATGAATGATGATGTTTATATTTTTAGAATTTTTTATAATTTTTTTGGAGCTTCTATCTTGCGTTTTGAGCATATCGGCCGATATCGCGCTGCGACACCGCGACCGATGTGTATCAGTACCTTCCGAGCTGATGACTGATACCGCGACTTTGAACCATGCTCACCGTAGCCAAGAAAAACACATAAGACTGAACAAGCCGAGAGTTTTGTACGATTAACAGTAGGTAGCAGAATAAAATATGTACATCCAAACACACGTAAAGAGAAATAGTCAGGTGTCTTACCACATAGTTTTTCAAAAGATTAGACACTAGAATTGAGGATTGTAGGAATGCAATGAATCAGATGAACTGCTGCAAGAATTGCTTCTCCTAAAAAGGAGCTAGGGACACTAGATGATAACAACAGAAAATGAGCAGTCTCAATAATGTGACAATGTTTCCGTTCTGTCACTCCATTCTGAGTAGGCGTGTCGGTACAAGAAGACTGAAAAACAATACTATTAGATTTTAGGTGGTACACATCACATGGATAGTAATTCATCTTTATTTGCTTCTATTATCTCTCTTCCTTCTATATCTATGCTTGCAACCAATGGATCTCAAATGTCTTTGGCTGGTATTGGGTCTATTATTTATTCTCAACCTACTCTTCTTCCTGATGTCTATTACATTCTCCAATAGTTCAGGATCCACGGTCCAAGAAGTTGATTGGATCAAACCGTAGAAAGGAAGGACTACATGTGTTGGAGGAGCTACATGTTCTAGATGTTGCTGCTTCGACTGTCGATCTATCTTCTTTCCGTTTGGGTCCACAGTCGCCTACTTTTTATTTGTAGCATTCCCATCTTGGTCATGTTTCACATTCACGTTTAAACTTTTTGGCTTCTATTAGTAATTTAGGGAGTTTAGAGTATCATAACATTTTAAACTGTAGTGGATACAAGTTAGCCAAGTTTATTGTATTACCTTTCAATAAGAGTTTTTCTTGCTCTCTTGTACTATTTGATCTTGCTTATTATGATATATGAGGACCAGTTATTATTCCTACACAAGGACAGTCCAGATATTATGTGTCTTTCATTAAAGATCATATTAGGTACTATTGGGTATATTGGATGAAACGTCGGTCTGAATTCTTTTCTATATTCACTGCTTTTCGTTTTCGTGCTATGGTAAGCACTCATATTCCTATGTTATTAAATGCTTCCAATGTGATCATGGAGGTGAATACTCCTTTACTCCTTTTCATGATTTGTTGCAATCTCATGGTACTATTTATCAATCATCTTGTATTGACACCCCCGAACAGAATGGTGTTGCTGAACGCAAACACCGGCATATTATGGAGACAACTCGTTCTCTCCAGTTGTTAGCAAATGTCCCCAACCCCTTTTGGGGGGGAAAACAATTCTCACAATTGTTCACTGAATCAATTATATTCCTACCATTCTCACTTCTAATATATCTCAATTTGAAAAATTGTGTGGTAAGCCACCCAATTATTTCTCTTTGCATGTGTTTCATTGTACTTGTTTTGTCTTATTTCCTAGTGTTCTTCATACTAAGTTTTCTGCTCACTCGGCTTTATGTATCTTTCTTGGTTACGAGGAGAGTAAAAAGGGGTATCGTTGCAATGATCCTATTACACGTTCACTATATATCTCTCGTTATACTATTTCTATGGAACATATTCCTTTCTTTTTGATTCCATCTACTTCCTTCTCTCTACATAAATCTGATCTCATTTATATTGATCCCTTTCGTGCTGATGTTCCTACTGACATATATGTTAATGATATTACTATATTGACTTCCCATCATCTTCTTCTTCTTTTGATTTAACTGTTACTCGTCTTCCTATTGTTCATACTTATGTTCACAGGACTTCTATTGCCAATTCTATAGACGTAGTACCTCCCTCTTCACCTTTTGTCACTCAACCAGGTTCTCAAATTGTGAATCCTCCTCTTCGATATCCTCAATGCTTTTGAAAGTGTCTAGATAGATTTAGTTTCTTTAAATCTTCTTATTTTTCTAATTTTTGCTCAGTTCTCAGTTCTCACTTCTATTCACTCCCTTTCTCAACCTATTTCCTGTAAGAACACTGTAGTTGATCCTCTTTGACAACAAACTATGAATGTGAAACTATCTGTTCTACATAAACCCGAGCATGGGAATTGTTGTCCTTGCCCCAGACAAATGCACCATCAGTTATAAATGGGTCTATAAAATCAAAACTAAATTTGATGGCTCGGCGGAGAGGTATAAGGCTCGTCTTATAGCAAAGGGTTTTCCTCAGGAGTATGATTTGGACTATGATGAGACTTTTGCTCCAGTTGTCAAGATGACAACTATTCGCACCGTGATTGAAGTGGTTGTCATTTGTCAATGGAGTTTGTTTCAGATGTATGTGAAAAATGCCTTTCTCCATAGCGATTTATTTGAAAAGGTGTTTATGACTCCTCCTGGGTTGGCTAGTAGTCTTGGTCAAGTATGTAAGCTTTATATGGCCTTAAGCAGGCTCCCAGGCACAATTTGTCAAGATATCTTTAGTTACCTATGATTTGGGTTTTTATGCCAGTGATCATGATTCTACTCTCTTTCTGCAATGAACTGTTTCTGACTTTATGGTTCTCTTATTTTACGTTGACAATATGACTATTACAAGTAAGATAGAACTAGGGTCATCTTAGCCTCTCTCGGGTCTGTTCCCTAATGGCCAGGCCAGGGTCATCCGCACATAAGAATAATTTTCCTGGACGTTTAGTCTTGGTTCCATTCATCATCACTAAGTCTCTCCATATAAATAAGTGATTGAGTCAATACTTCACAAAAGAATTCATCAAGGTGAGGAGAATCGTATACCACAAATATTTAGACACTTAGTAAAACTTTTTGTAAAGGTAGTAATGAACAAACATAATGTGTTGTTTTTAAAATGTTTAGGGATACGGGAAATTTTCGAGGATACGTAGCATGCCAAACTACTCACCTTAAGTCCAAATGATATGTTTCTTGAGTGTTGTTTGTTACCTGAAGTAGAGTGAGATATTATCGATGCCTTTCCTCTTTCTCTCACGATTTTCTTTCTCTTTTGATGTGGTGTTCTTTCTTCCTTCTTCTCTCTATTCTTTCTTGAAAGTGGAAGACTACTTGTACACTTGTATCCTTAATCCAATCTCTAAATGCCCTATTTAAAGGTATCTTAGTATTATTTTAGAGAATATTGACATGTGACATTTTTAGGGGAGATTCCCTAGAATATTCTACCATCTTCCCTCTCCTAGATCCTTCTAGGTTTCAAGCTTATTTTGAACATGACAATTTCACAAGTATCTAGATTCATCTATGATATTCTAAAGCCTTTTCCAACCTTCTACGTCCTTGCGGAACATTCTAAATACCTGTAGAACCTTCTAGTATTTCCTAGAACCTTCTATAATATTCTAGACTTCTTAGATTTCTAGAACTTTCCAGATTCTTCTAGATCCTTCAAAAACTCTCTTTATTATTTATGTATTTATTTATACTTTTATATTGAAGAGACCTTTCAATATAATAGTTCAAGTTTAAGAATATTCACAATATAAAACTCTATGTTATAACTACTAGACACTCAAGGATGGGTCAGGATATTATAAAGGGCGCCACCTTCACCGAACTACCTCACCTGATATGAGAAAGGTGTCTCAATCTATGAGGAGACGCTTATAACAAGTGGGCATCTTTGACATCTCCCTCACATCTGAGTACTCTACATCCCTTGAGCAATAAAATCCTCAGGTCATCCTAGCCCTTCACAGTGGAGTAGGTTATTTTGATCGAACCACTTAAATTGTGTTTTGCTTTTGTTGACTCTCACAATTTATTATTGCATTTATTACTGTAAGAAACCACTAAGTTTTTTATTGTCTATTTCTTATTACTTTCTTTCTATTTTATGGCAATTACAACTAGGTCTATGAATCAACAAACAAAAGACAATGATCCACTAGGTCGCGAGGTCTTGCCTCTGCCAGCAAACCCTGTCGCTGCGGCAAATTTCGTAGTTGGACAATAACTATTGGAGATAATGCAATTATTGATGAACTAAAACCAATAAATCCTCCCGTTGATGCTCCCTAGATACCCTTAACGAGTTGTGTCTCAGCGGCTCAGCCCCTAAAAGAGAAAGCACCCCAGACAATCCGCCCAGGGTGCAAAGGCACCCTAAGTAGGGCGTCTAGTGCCAGGGTTCCCCTTACAGTGCCAGGACATCCTTTTTTAGCACCCAGACACCCTAGCTCCATTCTTCGCGAGTTGGCTTTGTCCTTCCACATTGCTGACCCTCATTTCTAAGAAGATGAGGGGGAAAACTAGTATGTGGACTACGAGAGCCACTACAATGATCATTTGAAAGGTGTTGTCAACCATTGGGATGAAAAAATCAAAGAAGTGCAGAATCAACTTGATAAAGTCTTCAATATCATAAAGGCACGAGGACCTGAAATGGTCAAGTACCTAGTGAGGCGTATTGACACGCCTTTTTTTGTTGATGTAGCCAACTGCCCTGTCCTCTCAAAATTCAAGATGACGATTGTGAAAGTTTTTGATGGCTCTAAAGATCCACTAGACCACCTTGACACCTAGAAATCCTTGATATAGCTGCACAATATACTAGACGAGATCATATGTAGGGTTTTCCTTACCAACCTCAAAGAACCTGCTCGCTAGTAGTTCGCCAAGTTTACCTCGACTTTCATTGACTCTTTACTGAACTAAGTAACTCCTTCGTCTCACACTTCATTGGAGGACGTCAACATCAGAGACCTGCCATCCATTTGCTCAGTATCAAGTAGGATCGGTTTGAAAGTCTAAGGAGTTACCTTATTTTAACGAGATGGTCCTCCAGATTAAAGAGCTAGATGACAAAGTTGTCATTGTGGCTTTCACAAAAGGCTTGTATTCATTCAATTTTATGTTTTCAGTTTTGAAGCACTTGCCAAAGAACATGTCAGAATTATTATCAAAAACTTAGAAATATGTGAACGCTGAGGATGTCGCCAAATCTAGGCGAGTTGAGTCCTCATTTAGAAAGAATATACGAAAAGTACAAACAATCTTAGCAAATTTAACATTCAATGGTAGTGAAAATAGTACTCACCTTTAGATTTACGATTTCATCCATTTAGAATGAAAGTTGTCCTTTTCCACAAATAGAATATGGCACGTGAAAATTCTACTTCTTTATTAATTTGTGGTTAAAATTAAAATTCAGGGGAAAACAAGCGTTTATTAGGGAAATTCGGTGCCCTAACCGCCGTAGGTTGTTTGATTCTAGTAAATCTCGAAAAAAATATTCAGATTTAAAAAAAAAAATCACCTCAAACGAACAATTAAGCACAAAGCTATGGCAGTTCAAAGTTTTGCCACTTCTTTATGTTTTTCTAATATCTCACCAACGCCCTGTGCCAACACCCATCCAGGTGCCCTTGCCCACGATGCTCGTGCCCGCAACACTGAGCACCCTTGCTTGCCTTGGTGCGCTGTGTGCATTGCGTGTCCAGCTCATCCAGTAGTAGCCAGTGTCGCCCTTCTTGGTGCATTAGGCACCCTCGCCTCCCACGTTGGACGCCCATGCTTTGTTGGCTCTATCTTGTCGGTACTTTGGTTACCTTTGTTGTCATCTCCTTCCTCCTCTCTATTTCTTAGGAGATAGTCTATTGAGTTGCCAAAAACTCAGCCTAACTCTGTCTCTACTCTTACGCAAGAAAACTCAATTCCCAGTTTAGTGACTTTTTTGTGAGTTGCTAGGAGCTTCACCTAACTCTATCTCTGTTCTCATGCAAGTAGCTTCGGTCTCTACCTTAGTGGTTCTCTTGTGAGTTACCGAAAGTTCGGCCTAACTCTGTCTCTATTTTCATGCAAGCAACTTTAGTCTCCAGCTTAATAGCTTTTTTGCTAGTCACCGAAAGGTCAGCCTAACTCTGTCCCTGCTCTCACATAACCTTAGTCTCCATCTTAACAGCTTTCTCGTGAGTTGTCAAAAATTCGGCATAATTCTGCCTCTGTTCTCACGTAAGCAGCCCCAATCTCCAACTTAATGGCTCTCTCGCGAGTTGCCAAAAGCTCAGTCTCGTTAGAGTTAAGCTGCTAAAAGAGGACAAGGACAAGATTTTTTATTGATGCTCTCTTCCCTAAATCCCACTGGGCTTGGGGCATAGGGGAAATGATGGGCTTGGCCCAAACTAGGCCCAGGATTATAAACCAGACCCAACGCAGAGAACCATTTTAAGAATGTAGGCCAGACCCACCAAAGGAAGGAGAAAGCTAGGATTGGTTAGCTATGCCATCTTGAGGGAGTTAGGTTAGCCACATCATGATGAGAGATTCAGTCCACAACTAATATACGAGTTGATCTCCTTGGGACGTGTATGTTAACACCTTTACGAAATTGTCTTGCCTGATTACAAGAAGAGTGCCACCTCCATTGAACTACCTCACCTGATACGAGAAAGACACCTAATCTGTTATGAGGCGCCTATAAATTGTAAGTCCGACCTACACAAGGAGACATCTTAGATATCTCACTCATATCTGAGCAATTTACACCCCTTGAGCAATAAAATACTTAGGTCATCCTAACTCTTTACAGTGGAGTAGGTTATCTTGATCGAACTACTTAAATTGTATTTTGCTTATGTTAACTCTCATCATTTATTACTATATTTATTACTTGACTGGTGATGCATAAACACGTTTTGTGCATTATCACTTCTTGTTCTTGTTTGGGCTTCGGTTTCTTAGAGAGAAAGAGACCAGCGACTGAAGAAAAATTTGTTTTTTTTTGCAAATTGTGGTTTTTCAATGTCATCTCTTTTGCTTTTTTTTTTTTGGCATTTTCTTTATTGTATGAGAGGTGGGGAACAGTTCTGTGTGTATCAGTTTGACTCAGATGTAAATTGGTCGATTCAAACGATATGAATTCGAGTTGGACCGAGTCAAAACCAATTCATGCTAAACTCGTGTTATTTTGGTATCGTGTATTGTTATTGACTCAGTGTGGGCCAAGTCAACATCTAGTTTTGAATTTGAGATTAATAAAGATAATTCCACAATTGTGGATTGTCTTTTCTCTCAATTTAACTTCTCTCCATGGCATTAAAATTCTGTTTGTGTGCTTATTAAACTTAATGAACAAAACTGATCCAGTATGGAACAGTTCCTAAAAAGATGTTTCTACTATTCTGGCGAATACGATTTCAGGAAAATTTTGCAGCGTGTGAAACTCAACAGAATTTTAGTAGCTGAACATGGTGAGGTAATGTGGGTGAAACTCATGCCGTTTTCATTTTTAGTAGCTGAACATGCTCATTGAATCTTATTGCCACTTTTGGCTGGTGGTCGATGATGATATTAAACTCGTGTCTTAGTGTTTGCTTTTGTTTCTTAAAAGTGTCTTCCTTTTTCACCTCTTACCATTGTATTAATTTTCTCTCTTTTAGGGTGTGGTTATGAAACTAAAAAAATGTGTATGCAAGTTTAAATGTTTTTGGGGTTCTGCTATTAGAGGAATCATTGCCAAAAATTTTAAATTTTTTGGATGTCATAGCCTTGGCTGTTGGATGACTGAAGTAAGAGCAAGGTAGACAACAAAAGACACAAGTTTAATTACAAAGTAATGTTTTATGTAATTGATAGTTTTATAGTTGTCCTCATCGATGATGCAGATTTTTGTTGTGTCTTCAAGGCCTCTGCAATGGTCTTTGATTTCATTAAATTCAACATCTATATTAAAATAGTTCCTCCATTGTCCATTCAGAAAATTCAACCAGTTGAATGTGTTCAACATATAGAAAAACAGTTCTAGGGGGTAAAAGCATTTGGGTGGAGAGTAAATTTTTTTTTTGGTGCACTTCAAGCTACTTTAAGGTAAAGATCCCAGCGATTTTTTGCTTAGTATATCTAGACCTGAAATATAATTTGATCTCTTTGTTTTGCTTATAATACAATCCCATTTGATTGCACGTCAATGTTATTGATTTTGATCCTCCAAGGAATCTTGCTCATTCAAAGGAATAGATTATGTGCGAGAGAGATTGGTATGAGAAAGTCACTAAAGAAAGAATTGGGAAGGTCAACGGAAGATTTTTCGGTATTTTACAAAAAATCGGGTAAGAATGCGGAATACTTACAAAATTTTTGTATTCTAGTCTACCTTACCCGCATATATATATATATATATATGCCCTAAAAATTAAAGTACAATAATTAAAAAACCCTAATACTTTATTGATGTTTAAGGGTTTCTTATATATGATGTATTGATGTTTATGACTTTTTTGTTGTGTTTTATTGTAATTGTTTATGTATTATCAAATTTATTATATTTTCTTTATTATGTTAGTTAATTGATGCAAATTATTAAATTAAATTGTTAAAATAATTCAAAAATTAATAATTAAAAAATACATGTTCATTCGACTTCCTACCTAATTGTTTTGAACGGAATTCGGGTAGGAATAGTTCATTGATCGGGTAAAGTAGGCCAAGAAAATTTTTTTTGCAAATTATTGAATAGAAAGATGAAACCATAGGGTAGGATGAACACCCCTAGCCAGGTTGGAGGTAATGCCTTTTTTTTCATGTTATATATTGTCAGTTTCTCTAGAACTTCAAGATTTGGCTTATTCCACATAGTTGATACCTTGGTAGGAATTGTTTGAAAGAAGTCTGGGGCTGAAATATAAATATTCTAGTTAAACACTTATTATCTCTTTGTTTGTCGGTCTAATCTAAATGATAATTTTTGTTTGTTTTTTATTTTCTTGTTGTTGGATGAGTTAAATCAATTGAATAAATATCTTGATTCTCGTATTGTCTTCTATTTTTTTAACATAATTTATTTTACCAATCATCTACTTGGTGTTGCTTAATTATGTACTTGTCCAACCTACCCGCCACTCATCCAATAACATCCCAATGTGCATAATGATAAATGGTTTAACTTAAATTGTTTTGATGCCAATGCTTTTCCTTTTAAGGGTTGATCAAATTCAACATTAAAAAAGTTGGGAACGTTTGATTTGGCTAGTTATCCAAAGACAATTTTTTTTACTATTTGTTCAATATTTGGTTACTTTTTCTCTATTTAATGTACGTGCCATGTTACATTTTCTGTTTATTATTAGTTCAATATTATTGCATGTCAAGTTAAATTCCAAAGTAATTTTTGTTCTCTCAATTTTTTTACTTAATAAATACTTGATTCATGCGCTCAAACACCAAAGCCAATGTCCTAGTTGATAATTATATTGTTTATTAGTTGTCCTATTTTTGGTGTATTCAATGATGATGTTGATATAGATTTGGGCATAGGGATATGTGGGTGAATTCCCTTTTTTGAGAAAATCTATTGCTGTTATGTTTTTGGGTGTTGATCCGAATATGTAGTATGTAAAGTGCTTGATTGTTTGGTTGTTTGATTATATGGTCCTTGGAGTGTTTCTATGTGGTGGGGTTTTTTCTCAATTGAATAGTTGATTTTTTTATTGCTTGTAGTCATGGGGGCATGGTAAAAGATTGATAAGCATGACATTACCACTAAAAATTCTTTGACTATAAATGTCAGTAGAATGTATTTTTGTTATTTTTGAGTAGAGGTCCAACAATTTTCAATGGATAAAATTACGGCAAAAAAATGATATTGTATGGGTATTCAACTTTTGTTTTACTGAGTATATAAATTTTGTAAATGAGTTGACATTCTTCTAGAAATACGGGGCTAGATTAACTGACAACTTTTTTTTTTCCAACTTTCTAATTGACATTTTTTATTTTGTATTATATTGTGCCTTTAGGCACGTTACCTAGTAATATGAATACCAAGTAGATTGAAAATTTGAAATTAGGATTCTCTTGTTTTTCAACTAAACTTGTTTATTTATTATTCATGCTAGCAGATTATGTTATTTTTAAATTTATTTTGAAAATTAATCAATGTTAAGCTATTATTTATATGTCAGTTTTGTATTATGGTATAAAAATTATCATGATGGTGGCATTTTTGTAGGCCCATACCACGAGTTTATGGCCAATACCGCCATCAGTGCCTTCTAAGTTGATGGTCGATACCACGCTTGTGAACCATGCATGGGAGAGCCTAAATCAGAGGTTTTTTTATGGATGTCCTATACTCAAGATTTTGACCATATATGTTCACATAATTGATGATGCTGAAGCATTAATCGATATTAGTGCCCCTAAGTAGAAAAAGTTAAAGACATGTATTGATACCGATGATTTTAGAGATTCTCCCCTTGGCGACAAGATTAAGTTTTGAGCACTTTACTATTGACAAAATGTGTAGTCTCTGGCATTTGATAAAGAATAAATCCCCCTCTTTGGTGAGAGCAGAAATTAATCTTGGGTTGGACTATGACTGTGTATGTTGATGCGTCTAGTCGTGTCCTTGTTCTTTTGAAAGAACTATCCCATGTAAAGTATCTGGTGTTATTTGATGCAACTATGAGGGTGAGTCTACAGTATTGATTATATATATGTGTACACCTATTGGTAGGGTGCGCAGGTATTTGTTACTTGACTGTTATTTGCTTTACTTTATGCAGGTTCTTCCCTTGTCAATGATCATGCTCGTTTTACGTTTTTGAATTTTGACGTATTTAGAGGGAGTTTAGCTCTTATTATTTTCAAATCTGCCTGGAGCACTTCAAAGCATGCCTAACCTTGATCTTTGCACATGTATCTGGTGAGTCTAGAAGAGAACACTATCTGTAGCAAAAGGAGTTCTTAATTTGCAGGTTTTTTAAGCTTTTTTTCTTTTCTTTCCTTTTTGATCTAGAGCTCAACAAACGCAGTTAGTGTTTGGGGAAACGGAAGATGATGATTTGAGTGATGAAGATAATGATTTCGACGAAGTGTTCTTTTGCTGTCGCACTTAGATAGTAATTGAAGTGGGTGCATTTGATGGATATTATGATGAGCTGCAGTTGTTGAAGTATTTGCTGAAAAACTCCAAAGTACTAATTAAGATGACAATTTGTCTTTCTCGTAATTTAGCTGGCAAAGAGGCGAAAGTACTTAAGAAAGACATGCCAAACTAGAATTTCCTAATGAAAAAGTGTTGCTGGGAGAAGCAGAGTGGATGGGTTTTTTTTATGAACATGCACAGAATCAAACATACTTATGAGTATGATGATGTATTTAATTGATATTTGTGCTCCTAATTTGAGAATGTTGAAGACCATTTTGCGTGCTGATGGGATTGTAGACAGTTTTGATGGCAACGAGGTTAAGGTTTTGATAGATGCACCAATTCTCAAGTATCATGTCATTGACGATGTATTTGAGGCTTTGTACTTGATAAAAAATCAACCCTCCTCCTCTCTAGTCAGGGCGGAAATTAATGTTAATGTAATACCCTTTGACGAAGTAGAACCTAGCAATCTACTTGAGCTTTTTAAAAGAATATCTCATGCTAAATATTTAGTGTTATGTCCCGTAACTACGTGGGTAAGTTTTACTCCGTTTTGTGTTCTTTGATATATTATTTGACATATCTTGAATCTTTGCTTGCCCGACTACTTTTGTTTTTTCATGATTGTATGAAGGTTCTTGGCCGCTATGATAGTAATGCCCTATTTGGAGCTGAGGAGGGACTTGAGTTTTGATCATTTTTCAGAGTTGCCAGGAGCACTTCAAAGGATGCCTATCCTCGAATCTTTGCATGTAAATATTGCGAATCTAGATGACATATCTGTAACTCACATTTGATGGCTAGAATTGTTAGCGAGGTTTCTTGTGTAAGATAGATAATCATTCTTACACTATTTTCAAAGAAAATTTAAACTCTTACTCAAATTTATTTGTGTAAAAATAAAAAACGAGTAAAAATTTTAATTTGGCATAAGGAGAGATCTAAATTTAAAGAAAGATAAATTCAAATTTAAATGAGTATTTTGGAGTTTTAAAAAAATAATAGACTTAATTACTTATTAGTAAGATTAAAAATAGATTTATCTCTAAATAAATTTATTTTAAACTCATTATAAATCCTTTATGGAGAATTCAACCCTAATTTTCACTAATGGAAGATTTTGTTGGCCAAATCTTATGCGTGGTCCCAAAATTCTCCCAAGCCTTGAATTTTTGGGTTGGGCTTCTAATGTCAGGTGAGTCATCCAGCCCATTGAAACCCTAATCCATCAGCAGCTTCAACTCTCAGCCCCAGTGGGTTTCCAAAAATTGCTTGTCTGATCTTTCTATAGATGGGCTTTAGGCCTTTTACAATAAATAAGTTCAAAAGTTAATTTTATCATTCGTCGTAATCTTAGCATGTTAGCATATACAACTCATCTGAAAATGAAACCTTTTGAAACATGCTCATGCTAACCTTGTTTTCACACTCACATGAATCAAGGTCGACGGATTCGTTATTGACTTAGAGCTTAATGAAATGCATTAGTTGTGACATTGCAAAATAGGATTAAGCGATTCAAATGAAATAACATAAAATAAAACGTTGAAAATGAAGGAAATTTTATACGACACTGCAATCACGTATTTTAAACCCCCAACTATAATACTAATTTCAAATGTTTACAATCACCCACAAAACAAATCGTTCTCTGATATAACTTGGAGTTTTCTCTGTCCTAATCAACCCAACCATTGCCTAAAACTTGTTATGTTCGAATATGGTTGAACTATCCTCATGTTTCTAGCAATATGATTCCTATTCACAAAACCAAATTTAGATAACAGACAAGGGACAGAAAGAGCAATGGCATGGAGGTGAACAATAATTGAGCAATGGTGATAAAAATGATTGAAACCTCTTTTACCTTACAAATATCCACTAATGTGGGACCTATCATCAAGTGGGCAAGTTGACTTATATAGAAAGAGAGTGGAGAGTTATTTGCTTATATGGTAGATTAGTTACTAATTTTTGAGGGATTTATTTATTTATTTGTTTTAATATTAATAAATTGTGATATTACATCACATTACTATGTGGTATTACTATTCTAATGAATATTTTCTCGTGTTCTAGGTTACCATGAGATACTTAATCCCATTTCCTCTCCTAACTTTTCTACCCCTCCCCCAATAGTGAAGTATTGTTGCTATAAAAAGAAAAAATTCCACTAATTTGATTTAACAGCCTATGTGAAATTAATTAGACCAATTTTTCCTATATTTTTTTTGTCTGAATTCAATAAATGTTGCATACAAATTTTTTTTTTTTTTTAAAAATGTATAATGACAATTAAAACCTAAAATCACCGACTATCTAGTTTGCCTCGCATTGGCCTTGTGATTTATGAGCTGGCCCAAAAAACCCAATGACCTAAGATCCATGTGCGAACCTGATCCATCACACCGTGGTTTGTTGACCCACGGAGTGTCGGTCCTTTTTTTGTCACAATAAATGTTAAAAATGAGTTTAAAATCAATGAATTTGGAGGAATTTTTTTGAAGATTTTGAAAAGATATGGCAATTAGGACAAAGTTGACGAATAGCCTAAAGAAGACCCATTAAGGCCAGCCTGATGAACAGGACGTGGGGTATGCGTCGGCCGATGGCGATCATTAATTCTTTGTGAAAATGACATCAAAGAAAAGCTCAAGTTTGATTAGGTTTTAACTTATTTAAGTTGATTCAAATTGTAAAATGAATTCAATTT
>CAUOFW020007372.1:0-21205 GCA_963454935.2 Ilex paraguariensis | reverse complement strand
CTGGAAAAACTTAAGCGACTTCACCAAGTGGAGAGCGTGAAACTGGATCAACAATTCATGATTTTTTATGACGTCCTCTTCAGGAATCTGGAACACAATAAATTACAAGGCCCCCTCCCGCAGTCTTTAAACAGAGAAAGTTTGGAAGTTAGGTATGGGATTGATATTCTTGCTGTCTATGCTTCAGATTTATTGTTGTTGTTTCTGCTTCAGATAACAGCCTCTTGATGCACTAATTCGGTGCAGAACATCGGGGAATTTATGCCTTTCCTTCTCCACATTGACATGCAATGAGTTTTCAATAAATCCTTCAATCGAGACACCACAAGTCACTGTATTTACCAAAAGCAAGCATAAGAAGGGCCAAAATCACTTGGCAGTTATACTTGGTGCAGTTGGAGGAGTCGCACTTGCTCTTTTTGTTATTTCTTTTTCAGTATTCTTGTACACGAGGCGAAAGAAAACTGAAGCGACATACACAGCAAGTATGAAAAACTTGATATGCTGTTCACAATCAAATTTCATTGCTTTATTCTTAACAGGATCATGTATCAATGTTTAGGATCAGTGTCAGAGATGCGGAACTGGAATGCAGCAAAAGTCTTCTCCTACAAAGAAATCAAAGTGGCTACAAACAACTTTAAGGAGGTTATAGGCCGTGGTAGTTTTGGATCTGTTTACCTTGGAAAACTTCCAGATGGAAAACTAGTTGCTGTGAAAGTGCGGTTCGATAAAACTCAACTTGGGGTTGATTCTTTTTTCAATGAGGTTCATCAGCTTCCTTCCTTAAGCATCTTATTTTATTGATCTTTTACTCATTAGTAAGTGCAAGCTGAGTATTCTTGCCAGAATATTATGGATGAATTTGCAGATCTTTTACAGATTCATTACTTAGTATGATGTTATCTTTAACAGGCTCAGAGATTTCCCTTTACAGTTATCGGTTATAGGAAATTGTTAGACTATCGTGAGTCATCTCAATATAATTGGTATTGGTTATACTTGGTTTTGCAGCCGTTTGCAATCATATAAATGTATTTGTCACTGGGCATTTGGTAATCTGGCTTGTAAACACGAGGCCAAATTTGAGTTCAAATCACATGGCGGGGGAGGTTTTTTAAAATTCCCACGATTGTTTGGTTTTTATTAACAATTGTCCTGGGCTGCCTTACTTACCATGTCATGGATTGTTACCTAGGTGTCTCTTTTGTCCCAAGTTCGTCATCAGAATCTTGTATCTCTAGAAGGCTTTTGTCACGAAGCAAAGCAGCAGATACTAGTTTATGAATACTTGCCTGGTGGATCGTTGGCTGATAACCTTTATGGTAAGTGAACAAAACTTGACTTCTATTTTCTGTGGTTCTGTTGTATTCTGTTGTATCCAGTTACTAATATCAAATTCACTTTCTTATTCTGCCTGTATATCCTCCATGACATTGTTTATGATTCTAATAGGTATTTACAAACTGTCATTTCAGGTTCAAATAGTAAAAGAATAACATTAAGTTGGGTCCGCAGACTGAAAATTGCTGTTGATGCTGCAAAAGGTATGTAGAGAATATTCTATTTTCAACCTCCAGGCAGAGCAAGGGAAGAGTAGAAACAGAATAAAAAGAAAAAAAAAGGAAAACCTTCTACTTTCTTTAAGTTTATCAACATGCAATTGATAGTCTTATATTTAACTTGGGGGGTTTGGGGGGGGATTTCACTCAATCGTTCTTTGTCTGTGAAATATCTGATTTTTAATTTTTTTTTGGAGTTACTGTCTCATTTTCAATATCTTTGACAGGGTTGGACTACTTACACTATGGGAGTGAGCCACGAGTCATCCACCGGGATGTGAAGTCCAGCAACATACTTTTGGACACAGAGATGAATGCTAAGGTCTGTGACTTTGGCCTCTCTAAACAAATAACCCAAGCTGATGCAACTCATGTGACTACTGTTGTCAAGGGCACTGCTGGCTATCTTGATCCTGAGTAAGTTTTTAACATTGTGTTTTACTTGATTCTTGATGACTCTGAACCTCAGCCTCACCTTCACTATTCAATATGTGCAGATATTATTCCACCCAACAATTGACAGAAAAAAGTGATGTATACAGTTTTGGGGTTGTTCTTTTGGAGCTCATTTGTGGTCGAGAACCATTAAGTCGCTCTGGAACTCCAGACTCCTTTAATTTGGTTCTATGGGTAATCCAAATTCCTTTTCAAGTCTGCTAATAATCATTGGTTTCAATGTTATTGATAGCATACTTTGTTCTGCTTCTTTACAGTTTGACATATACTTTTACTCACTAGAATCAGAGTTTTTATGTGCCTTTAGCTATATTTATAAATTCTATGGATTTCTTGATAAAAAATGGGCAATTGTAAAGTTTCCCTAAAAATGCAATTAGATAGACCTTCTTGACTTGTAGTTGCCAGTCATTTTTCAGTAGAAAATCTTAAAGAGAGAGCAAACACCGGGAGTGTTCTATTTTGATCATTTTTTGGGTGGTATTGATGGGGAGGAACATAGAATCTTTGGAGGCAAAGAGGAGGAAAATGAATTGTTACTGGATAGAGTGAAGTTCTTGGCATCTTTTGGGTATCAACTTTCTAATGAATGTCGTGATACTACTTTTATTGGTTCTTCAACATAATTGGAAATCTGTTTGTGATAGTTTCTTTTACTTACTATAATTTTTCCCTCTTCTGGGTGTCTTTTCCACTTTTTTAATTCTGTACATTTGCTTATTCTATGAAATAAAAGGCTTTTGTTGATCTATCTTGCAAAACATCTTATGTATATTTTTATACAGCTAGATGTAGTCAATGAGCCTTGTCTGACTTGTTTTTCTACAATATAGACTATGACGATTTTCTATGAAGATAGTTTAACAGTCATGTGTTCAGTTTTTTCTCGAGTAATTTATATTGTATTACCGAAGAGATGCATAGAATTCTGATTTGAACATATCTTTAGACATCTAGATAGTGCAACATTGATAAGCAAAATAATATGGTAGTGTCATTTACTTTGCCAAATGCAGGCCAAGCCATACTTGCAGGCAGGAGCATTTGAGATAGTGGATGAGAGCTTGAAGGGAAGCTTTGATGTCGAGAGCATGAGAAGGGCAGCTTTGATTGCTTCAAGGTCTGTAGAGAGGGATGCATCGCGAAGGCCTAACATTGCTGCAGTATTGGCAGAGCTGAAAGAATCCTACAGCATTCAGCTCTCATATCTTGCTTGTGGTGGACTTCTAAATTGATATATCCAATCGGTAATGTGAAAGTTATATGTCAATTTATATTTTCTATATGGTTGTTTTCCTTATGTATATGTAAAAAGTAAGCTGCTCTTAATAGAGGTGTGAGGTATAATTTACCTTGTAAAATGTTTTTGAGTTGATATTTAATTAATTTATATTACGCTGGTTGTCAGTTACTTAACACAACTCTGTTTCTTTATTGGAGCTTAAGACCGGCTATGCATAGAAATACATCGGCAAAGTTAAGTTAAAGTGGGATAAAACTTTGTTGAATTGAGTTGAGAACATCCCTCTTGTTTATGACAAAACCATAAAAATTATTTGGGTTAATTGCACCGAAGATCCCTAAAATGTGAGATCTATCTCATTTTGGTCTTTAATATTTTAATTGAATCATTATAGTCCTTGAAGTATTAAATATATTTTTATGTGATCCCTTAGGTAAACAGTGTCTAAATTATTAACGATTTTTTATTATAAACTTGTCACCTAATACCTAAATATGAGAAAAAAAAATTGGATAACTTTTGATCAAATTTCTACCAAAAGTTTAATTGAATAGCTACTCAAATTACACAGTTTTGATAATGAGTAATCTAAATTTTGGTAAAAAACTACCAATAGTACACATTTTTGGCCAAGATTACCCAAATTTTGGTAAAGTACTACCCAAGTTATTTTTTGCCCATATTTAGGTATCATGTGATAAGTTTATGATAAAAAAATCGTTAGTAATTTAAATGTTATCTGCTTAAGGGACCATATAAAAACATATTCAATATTATAGAGAATAAAATAATGCAATTAAAATATTGAAATACCAAAATAAGACAAACTCTATACTTTGCAATTAATCCAAATACATATAAGTAGCAACTGTGCCAAGCAAGTTGAGAACTTCAGGAAAGGCACACATTTGTTCTTAATGGAGCAGAACATCAAATTAAGAAATAAAGACAAAGGGCTTGTTGCTTCTTGATTGGTAATTCTTATCCTCCAAACCAAGTAAGAAGAGTTGTAGATTCTACAAGAAAAATGGTTCACCTTGTCATAAACCACCAGTGCTAAGAGATAAAAGAAGATTGCTTGTAACTCTGTTCAACTCATCCAATGTCTGCACATATACATCAGGAGCCTGTCTTTCTAGGAATTAAATAGCCATGAGGATTTTATATTTGCATTCACATTCCTTAAAAGCTTGGAGTTTTCCTCCAATCAGATTAATGGACCCGACCCACTACAGCTTCATTGAGCAAGATAATCCAGAGTATGATATTTTACCTGCTACACCTAATGTTGCATATGGGGCTAGGTTCTCTCCAAGCATCTGGATAATCCCAGATTCATGTTAAACAAAGAGAGTGAAACAGCAGTTGGGGAAAAGCAAACTGAAGAATACTTGATAATTGTCGCATTTTCAGATGTGAAATGATGTATTGGTACAAACTTACAACTCTTCGTATTTCAAAAATCATAATACAAAGAGAGACGGACATCTAACCTACAATGAACAAGGGGAAATTTTCCTTGATAAAATGGCAACACTACTTAGCTATACATCAATTTGTAAATCATTCTAAGTTGGTTCCTATCACCACTACCTATCAGTAAAACCAAAGAAAAAGCAAGAATAATTAATCAACAAGTAATTGCAAAATCATCTGAACTATATTAATAAAAAGTCCCTCCAGACGAACAAATCCATAGCCCCTATCTACCAAATCCATAGCTCTTGTCTGCTTCATCCCCAGGGACTAATAAATTCCGCAAAAACTTACAAGCAGGACTACCTAGAGTAGAGGCGTCGCCTTAGATAAAGGAATAATGCTGTTGAAGCAGCCACAGCATAGGGGAACACAGTCCAAATTCCCTGTACAATTCCAAAGATTAGATTGCGTAATGCATATGGCAAACAATTTCCAGAACATGAGCACAATTATATACCACAACGGTTGCAACAGTTGCAAGGGCGAACACAGGACGCTCTCTCAGTAAGAATCCAATCCCCAACTGAGCTTCAAAAGAGAAGAGAACAAGAAGGCATTAGCTAGCCAGTTACTAGCCGCTTAAGGAGTGTTTCTACAGCCTTCAGAAACTAAGAAGAACAAGGCACCAAGTTGGAACCAATATTTGAAAAATTAAGAACTGTACTAGTGCCTTCCTTCCATAGGCATTTTGTAGAATATACTCCAAACTAAAATTAGAGTACTCATCAGAAGATCCACAATCTGCACTTGAGTATGCATCTTCTTACTTAAATTAACAGATATGCTTGAAACTCAATATCTCATCTGGAAACAACCCAATCGTCTAAACAGTAATGATAAGAAGTTTTTTTTTGTATGCTTGCGTGTTTATGGGTGATATTTTCAGCAAAATATTACAATTAAACCCAATGACCTGAACTGGAAGAGTGATCAAGCCACCACAACAGACACCGGCAAAGAAACATTCTGGAGATACGTCCTGCATTAAGATAAAAAAAAAATTCAGCAAGTGTGGATGCAATAAACAGTCTAGACAATAGTTGAATTTTATCTGACATGACAATAGCAAAAAAAAAAAATTATCTGACATGTCAAAGAATCAGATGGGGAAAAGAAGTTCAATAATCAAATGCATATGTATGATAGATCACTATAGAATGCTTGAAACTGAAGTAACTGTACAAAAGACAGTGCAGTAGGTGGTGCAAACAGAAGATTAAAAATGTCATCAAAATGAGATTGCCTTAAGGTTTAGAGAAAATAGACTAGTTACAAAAAAGAAAGGTTTAACAACTCCCACTAAACAGATGGTGTACGTTTTTACAATTCCGCAAAGGTTAATGCAAGTATCAGATCCCATCAAAATACTTCAAACAAGTGCTTTATCAGCATACAACATTAAATTGCATGTATGTGTATATTAGGAACTGACAACCACCTGGCTCAGATGGAAATAAGTGAATAGTGCATTGAACACAAAGCAACTTACTCAACCACCAATCATAATAGAGTTAAACAAGACTGAAGGTGAAGACGGAAGGTGATAAGACAATAAAAAAGGAATTTATATTGCAGGCTTGCAGCAACAGGGACTTATAGAATGATTCAAGTGATAGTAAAATGATGGAAAAGTAACATAGTCTCAAAGACATAGTTACTAACCAGTGCTCCTGCTAGGAATGCTGTCGGATTTCTCACTCCAAGGGAAAATCGTTCTACTGTACATCAGAATGCACAAATCATCAAACAAGATGTGAAATCCAAGGAAAAGCAAGCATTGTATGCACATGTTGATGCACTAGCTGCGTTGCATAAGATGGGAAAACTAGGCACTTATAACTGATAAAGCACTCTATCAGAACTGTTGACAATGCTGCAGTGTTTATTATTCAGGACTGTAGCATTTTTTGGGTGAAGTAGCAATTACCGTCCACACTACTATAATTACTTAATTTAGGTTTGTTATTTTTCATTTAGAAGGAAATCAACTGTTAAGTTTTCTAGAAAGTTTTGTTTTATTTAAGGTCTTGGAAATTAAGCAATATATTGCTTGGGAATTAACTCATCTAGGTTCTCTGAGTCTCTCATACAAACAATAAATGTTGAATGTGAGGACAAATGGAGAGTCTAGGACTTTATCTTTATTGGAACTTGTTTGTTCTTTGGTCATCCAATCCCCTCATAAAGCAACCACTTGGTTGGAACAGGTTTCTTTAATCTCTGCTTACAATTGTTAATTGAATCCACCTCTTGATTATTCTCATGTTCCTTTACTATGTAGTCTGACCAGTCAGCTGCACAGACAGCATCAAGATGCATCGGAGCAGGTTTTCCTATGTAGGCATTTAAGATTGAGTGATCAAGTTAGAAATATGAATAATTTGCAATTCCTTATGTAAGAGGACAGCGAATCATTCCAGAACGAAGGGAAGCATGTTGTTGCAGATTACAAATTGCCTATTGCTTAAACCTTTTCAAAAAGACATTATTCTTATAGAATTACCTCAAAATTTTATGTTCTATATAGATCTCTTTGATCTTCAGCCAGGTAAATAGTATCTTATCAATTTCCAGCAAGAAAGAAAGTTAGATAAAGAGGTATTTGTCATTGTCAATGCAAGGAGCTCAGGCCAATATTGCCATCTACCAAGTTTATTATTTAATTCATTTTAAAAACACAAGTTCGCATAAGATTTACCATCTTCTCATCAAACTAATGTTGAGAAAACCAAAAAACAACGTAAGGGGTGCTATACTATCATCTCGAAAGGAGAGGTAGATTTCATTAGTGTAATATGTCCTCAGATACACGTAGGAGGCAATATTTACTTGGAGACTCTATAACGTCCAAGTAATTTGTTTCCTAGTAAGTACCAGCATCCAAATGAATACTGATGCAACAATTCATCAAACTTCCATGGAATGCAAAATTATGACAATATCTCTTTGGTATGAATTTACGTAGTATATATGAATAAGTTTGTTGACTAACACATTACAACCATGCACACAAACAAAATAGTCCAAAGAAGAGAAACATGAACAAAAATAGAAAGCAAAAAGGAGTAAACAGCTTTTTTAACTTACCAAAACCTACGAGATTCCCATATCGTTGAACTACAGATGTGATATTCATTGCTCTCTCCTTGCTGATCCCCAACTACAGTTCTCATCACGAATAAGTCCACCAAAGTGCAAGTAGGTTGAACTATATGTGTACATGTGTTAAAAATGTGTGGCAGAACATACCTTTGAACAAACATCATCAGATGCCCCAGATTGTCTAAAGAGCTTCCCCATGTAAAATGGAATCATGTCACTAAGACAAACACCCCTGAAGTTTTGTACCACCAATCAAGTCTTACAAATACAAAATGTAGAAAATTATAATACTGCATATGGCCAACGTCACAAAAAAGTAAGCAGCAGCACCAAAAATAGCTTCAAAGCCCCACACACATTGCCCAAGCCCTTGAAGGCTCCATTATCAAAGTAAATTTTAGACAAAAATTGGTAATGGAGCATTGGTTCCTACACAACTATGAAAATAAAATAAAGTTGCCGCTAACCAGTATACCCACAAAATTGTGGATATTATGTATGAAGCATTTCTGGAGAATGACTCAACAAAGGACTGCCATGTCCCTTCCAAAGAGAGCATCCTTGCTATGGAGATGCCAACCTACACCATTAACCAGCAAATGACATTATATTCAAAAGATAACGTGCTGGTGAAAAAACAGAAAACCCAATTCTAGAGAGGTAAGAGTTCTAAAGTCTGTGAAACAGAAATACCAGTACAAAGGACAGACCCATATATTTAGAGCTTCTTCACTAATGAAAAGTCCACAACCTGCGGCCATCAAGAGCCAAAAGTAGATCCATCTGCAATAATGAATTCAGGAGAATATTCAAAAAAAATTCCATGTTGGCGAGAAGAAACATAAGATGCAAAAAGGCAAGGCAGTTTTGCTTGCATTAAAATCATAGGGTGAACATGAGAGAAATAAAACATTTGGGGCGGACACTCAATTATTCAAGCATCAAGTAAACTATATCACATTACATTCTAGTGTAATAATGCTAACATGATCAGTAAAACTCGACTGGAAGAGGGGAAAGAATAGAAACTATAGTTTATAGAGTTGAACAAACTATAAGTCCAAAAGGATGGAAGCAATATGTCATATCAGGCAGGCTCAAGAGCAAATAACTGAGGTTCTATAATGCGCAGAAGAGAACTAGGTGCATACCCTGGGGCAAACTCTGGAAGTACAACTCTGTATCCAAAAGCTTTAAAAGTGAAACCAACAGCAGGAGCAGCAAGAGTGGAAGAGGATGAAGCATCAGCAAGATATGGAAATCCAAGCAACCTACCTTGATTAGGCTGCTTGAGGCCAATAGATACTAATGTAATTGTTGCAGCTATGCCCAACACTATTGCTAATTTTGCCAAGAATGAACTTTCTGTACCGGCAGTTTTATTTTCCAGATTTTCAAATACCTTGTCAGTAACTTTATTTTGTCCCTCTGGAGTATTCCTCGATATTGCAGCTTCATAATTTTCTGCATCTTCACCCTGAAAGCTTTTAACTCTACAAATACCGAAGGGAATCTGTCACACAAACATACATGCCACATGTGCAATAAACTATAGTCAATGGCTTACTGCTCAAAAATGGATAGGCCCAAGGTCTCATACAGACACATATAACTTTGAATTAATTCTACTTAAAGCATGTACTGCGACGAAGACAGAAGCAATCACAACTGGATGATTAAGAAGCATTTAAGATTCCCGAGATTTTCTCAACATTACACTGATAAAACTGCTCTTATTTAATTAGATGAGGTTTTTTTATTGCTGATAGTAAATCCTATTTTCGGAAAACCCAAGAGATACATCCACACATTAGACAACAAACGAATTACAATGCACATAAAATGTTACAAGCAGAGTCCCACTACGCAAGACAGCTGAACCATATCAATGTGGTAAACAGTTTTCACATGCAGATCATACCAATTTTAACCATAACTGTGTCAGATCATGCCCCAGTTGGTCCAATATGAGGGTTTGAAGAGGGATACCAACTACCAACGTAACCAAAGTTTATGATGTGATGTTTTTGTATTTCTGTAGAAGTTAGATGCCTGTACATAGCATTACGTAGTACTGGTCCAGAAGGTGTTGCTTTTAGATTCAAACTAAATTCCAGTGCATTTATGAGTTCATAAAACAATAGGAAGGCGGTATCTTTGTTTGTTGTGAAGCATTTCCCATGAAAAGTACGTGGGAAAGGACTATGTTATGTTATGAACAAAGGATTTTAATAAGGTTTTGTGGTAAGGATTTTAATAGGTATTGTGGTGAGAAGGGAAAATTGTTGTTTTAGATCAGAGACTATTACAAAGAGGGGACAATGATGTTCAAATTTACGACTTTAAAGTCCAACAGAGTGGCAGTGGCCAACGCTAACCTCATTCGCTTGTCAGCCTAGCAACAAGGTTGTAGCACCTTGCCTGTGCCCTATCCTTCAGGACTTAATTACACACAACGTTTGGCATTGACTATGACTTTCTTAACATTACAATTCTACTCCATCTATGCAATCTTTTCTCTGAGAAAACTAATTGAATTAAGGAAACAACATGGCACATTAATATATATACACATGTATAGACATACAAACATATAGAAGCAATAAAAAGATAAGAGATAGATAGAGAGAGGATGAGATTACAGTAAAGATGAGGATTTGAAGAATTGGGGCAAATTTGTGACTTTCGAATCTTGTGAGAATGCTCTGCGACGAACAATGATAATGTTCGAATGGTTCAAGTGTCGTGGTCTGGAGGATTGGCACGTTTGTAGGGGCGGGCGTAACGAAGACCCATTCGTCAGAACCGCCATTGCAGAAGTTTGGGAGGTCTGACTGGACCACTGAAACTTATGTTGCTGCGATAGGACTTAGGAGGTAGTTCCATTCCACTCCATGTGTTTGGGCGTGAATGGTCAGTGAGGGAATCAGTGGGATATTCTATTTTTTAATGGTCAGATACCCATGGAAAAGGAAAGCTCTCCATGGATTTTTTTGGGTGTTCCCGATATAAACCCGCCTGGTGTGATATCGAAAAACTAAGATATTCCGTGACTAAAGCCTTTACACTGAATTATAATATTCTGCATCCATTAAAATATGCGTGTTGAAGTATATATATATATATATATTTAGTGTGTGTTAAATTTTTAAAATTTGGGAGAGAAAAGTGTATTGGGTTTTTGAAATTTGGGACGAGTGTGTGTTAGGTGTGTGAAATTTGGGGGGAATAATATACTCTCATAAGGTAAAATACCTATTTAATTTATTATATAGGTGATTAATTGTACCAGAGATATCTAAAGTATGGAATTTTTTTTATTTTGGTCATCAATATTTTAATTGCATCGTTTTAGTTCATGAACTATTTAATATATTTCTATATGGTCTCTCAAGTAGACAATGTCCACATTGTTAACGATTTTTTATCATAAACTTGTTACGTGATACTTAAATACGGACAAAAAAATAATTTGGATAACTTTTGACCAAATTTTTACTCAAATTTTAGTTAAATACCTACCTAAATTGCATAATTTTGATCGTAAGTTATCCAAATTTTGATAAAAAAAAAAAAAAAAACTATCCATATTACACATTTTTTTGTCAAAAATTACTCAAATTTAGTTTAAGAGTTATCAAAATTATTTTTTGTCCATATTTAGTTATTCCGTGACAAGTTTATGATAAAAATCGTTAGCAATCTGAACGTTTACTTGAAATACTATCTAGAAGCATATTTAATACTTTATGGACCAAAATGATGTAATTGAATCATTAGAGACAACAATAAAATAAACTATATATTTTGGGGGACATTTAGTGCAATTAATCCATTGAAAAATAATCTATTTTTTTCTAATTTCTTTTTAAAAATAATTAGTGTCGTGGGTCAATAATAAGTTAATTTTTAAATGTATTTTTTTCTAAATTTCTTTTAACGGTAGGTCACCACAATAAATTGAATTGAGTCTCACTATAGATAAACATATCCCCTAGGAGGGTGTTTGGATCACCGTGAGAAGATTGGGTTAGATTGGATTTGAATTCGAATCCAATACAACTCAATGTAAAATAGTCCGGTTTAGAGGATTCTTAATGTAATGTATCAAATCCTATCCCATCTTTAAATAGAAACTATTTGGTTTGTAGACCCCATTCACATGTAAAGATAAAAGAAACTAAAATGACCATTACACCCTTGTGTAAAAAAATGTAATCTAATCTTATACCAAGTTTTGAACATAATGAAAAAAAGTCCAATCCAATAATATTGTCTTATGTAGGGAGAAAGAATTTTGATTCAAGAAATTACACATTTTTTCAACATATTTTAGAAAATATGTTTATAATTTATTTAATTTAATTTATAAAATACACAATTAATCACAAAAATCATATACATTTATGCATTCAACAAAAATGTAGAACACAAACGCATAATTGTAATTCGAAAATTATGCTTGTACATTAAAAAAAGACAATGTTAGACAAAAGGTCTTTATTATACAATCGTTCATACATAATGTACAAATTGCCTATTTAGAAACACTCCCTCTAGTTATTTGTGTTTGACTCTACAAAATTTTTAAAAAATTAACCACAAATATATTTGATCTTGTCAAAATATTATAACAAACTTAGTAAACAAAGACAAAACAAAAAAAAAATATAAGAGATAGGCAGAACAAAAAAAAAAAAAAAGGAATTTCACAACAACGGGGAAAGGGAGAGGGAAGAAAAGGGAGAGCCAAAAAAATAACACCAAAGATGGTGGTGTAGCTCCTATTGAGAGAGAGAGAACCAAAAAAATAAAATCGAAGATGGTGGTGTAGCTCCCATTGACGGAGAAAGAGAGATGAAGAGAAACAAGGAGAGGCAGACAAAATAGGAAAAAGGGTAAAAAAAAAATTAATCCGTTGGAAAGTTCACAGCAACGAGGAAAGGGAGAAGAAAGGAAAGAGAGACAGAGCCAAAAAAATAATATCGAAGATGGTGGGTGTAGCTCCCGTTGAGGGAGAGAAAAAATACAATGGTAGCTGGTTGTTGAAGTGCTTGGTGAAGAAAATTGTTGAGGGGGTATAGTAAATTACTCTTTAATCCTGTTGGTAAACAAAGTATTCCACACCGTCCGCTGGTTTAAAATATCCAGCTAAAAGTGAATATTTAAGGTCATTTACTACGGGCTGAGGAGAATAAACCCAACAATTATCTCATATAATTTTTTGCATTCAAAGTTGGGATATGTGAACTCCAAGACTATTTTAATTTGTAACCCAATCCCCTACTTAATCCCCACTAATTCTGCCAAACAAACACCAACCAGAAGTATAGGGTGAGCAATGTACCAACCATTCCACCGAAGTCCTTTTCACACATCCATTGTGACTTATTTTGGCGCATGCTTTTGTGCGATGGAATGCAAAAGCAATGTTCATAATTTAAAGGTCATTCCTCTGTTATTAGATCTTAAAGTCACATGTTTAAATTTCATTGTCCCTTATAATAGTATTTGACAAAATAAATAAATAAATAATGCACTACTGGAAGAAGGGGGTATATGTTATAATTTATATAAAGCTCAATTCATTTTGACTCGTTTAAATTCGACTTGTTTTATAAATAAGTTAAACTTGAATAATTTTTTAGGCTCATTTGAGAAACGAGCCCAACAGACTCAGTTCAAACTCGACTCCAACTTATTTGAACTCGTTCGACTATCAGTCCTAACCGTGCCATTATGTTAACTATTAATGTATACCACTAAAAATTATATCATGTTCTTAAGAGAAGGTAAATTCACAGCCATTTTTCAAAAGATTTCAAACTAGTATTTTTTTTTTCCCCGAATATTGGGTTAAACACCATATGTCATTGAATTAAGACATTTTGAGATAAATTTTTTGTGACAATTGTATTCACTATCACAAAAAATTTATTTGTTGTTACAAATACTATTTGTAATTGGTTGTTGTTGTTGTCATAAATATTTTGCCACAATAATAAGTGGAGTCTTAAAAAATCTTTATGACGGTAACAAAAATTGATAAACACGCTGATATTTAGTAAGTAGTATTAAAGTATTTTGGTTCGAGTTTGAGTAACAGCATCATGCCATCTTCAATTTAAGAGTAAGGGATTCAACTTACCTCGATTGATTTGTGGTGATAAATTTTGATGACATTATAGTCTATAATGGAACACTTGAAGAGCACGTGGAGCACTTTAGAACTTTCTTTAGGCGAAAACCAACTTTAATCAGTCACAAACAAACACATTTGACTTTATAGTTGAAAAAACAAAAATTACATCATCACATCCTCATAAGATCAACAACTAGCCAAGGGTCTAGAACAAATTGAGGGTATGATTGTACCTACATCACCACTTATTCCTCCTACTTTCTTTGAATATTTGCACATGCTTCAATGATGGATGACAATCACACAAAAAAAACTTCCAAGTCCTCTAAATTACTAAAAGGTCTTTCCCTCATATGATGCATTGCTTTTTTGAATAAATAAACTATGCATTGATTTGAACTAGGGCCCGTTTGTTGGTGGAATGCATTCAACTAGAAGAAGCGTTTGTAGTTGAAAATTTGCCTTTCTAAGTGGTCATAGTTTGGCCAAACGGAAGCTTTTATGATGGAAAAATGGAAATTAAGCAAACAGTGACCTACCTCTTATAGTTTGAACTTTAAAGACTATTCAAGTGGTAACATAAATAAATTATAAATTTAAAATTACAATCAAATTTTTAAATTTTTTTTTAGGATAAGTCATGAACGATTTATCTTTTATGAATATTCTAATCTTGAAGTAAATGATCTATTTTAATCAGATAAAAAAAAATTAATCAAGATGTGCATAAGTTAATTCGAACACCGACCTTTTGTCTACCTAATATTTACTCAATATGAAAAAAATCTATAAGCTGAAAAAGAAAAAAAACTTACCCAACTTCTATAATAAATTTCGGCAAGACCCAATTAATTTTTTTCCCCTTCCACCCAAATCTGGTTTCCTAAATTAATGAAGCATCAAAACAAGTGGAGACATTACACATACACGCTTTGCACAACACTTCACACCCAATTGGCCACGCATAAACGCCTAATAACCTCCGTCACATTACTGACGGCAACGTACCATCACAGCACATCAAACAAATAGAGCAGCTGACTATCGCCGGTGTTGAGCTTCTTCACGGCGCTTTCGCCTCAACGCCACGTCTCTCTTTCTCTCTCTCCCTCTGTGTGTCAACGACATTGCACTTGCTACCAGAAACATACCCCACCAGCAATACTGTTTGCGTATATATATATATATATATATATAGAGAGAGAGAGAGAGAGAGAGAGAGAGAGAGAGAGAGAGAGAGAGTTCTCTCGTGACGAGAAGGCAACATCTACGCTTTCCCGACTCGTGGAATTTTATATTTGGAGAGAAAAAGGGAGTATCTAGAAAGCAACCTCAAAGGTCCTCAATTAAGCCCCCACTCTTCAAAGGAGTTATATATGACAGAGTCTAGAGATAGAAAATAACGTATAGAGAGGGAAAGATAATCATTCGTTCTGTGTGAGTCCGATTATAGTCATTCTAGATGAATGTGGCTTCTCATAAGGTATGTACATTCGATTTATTATTCTTTTGTGTGATTAGTAATCTTTTTCACGTTCTTGATCTTCGGTTTTTGATCTCTTGTGCTCTGTCACGTGAATGTGTGAGGAGGTCGTAGCACGGTTGTGCTGGATTTTTGTCGTTTTTTTCTTATCAATCTTTGCGTGAATTTTAGTTTAACTTGATTGGTTAAATAAATGGCACTGAATTCGAACTGAGAATCTCGTAGATCTAAGAATTTGTTGCACAATTTCTTTAAAGATTTCACATGTTTTACGCTCTGGTTTAATGCAGAGCTCTATAACGGAATTGGATCTTTGAGTTTGAGACACAATGCCAGGTACTTTATGCTAATATATACTTCTAAAAATTTGCTGCTGGTATCGCGTTTGGATTTTTGATTGTTCGATTTCAGGAGATGTATATTCAATACGAGAAGATGAAAGCGCTAAAAGATCTGATATCGTTACCTACGAGGACGAGAAGAGAAGAACTCGGATCAGATCTTTGAAAAAGAAGGCGATGAATGCTTCAACAAGAGTGACTCATACTCTTAGGAAACGGAATAAGCGGGTAGCTCATGGCTTGTTTGCTTCGATTTCAATTGAAGATTTTCGAGATGATGAGGAAGTGGAAGCTGTCAATGCTTTTCGTGAGGCATTGATTGATAAAAATCTGCTTCCAGCCCGTCACGATGATTACCACAAAATGTTGAGGTAAGTGAATCGTTGTATTGTATGTGAACATACTGAAAGATAACTTGGTGATGTCATTAAAGCAACCGTGTAATGTGTAGCCGACAGTTTTTGGTTTACGCAGATTTAACGATACATTGGTACTGTGTGAACATGCATTGCACAGGGAGGGAGCACATGTTGGCCTTTATGCCTATATTGTTGATTCAGATACATATGAAATTCTGAAAATCAGTTAGTGGTTTGTGAATTAGTAGAAAACTACATGGAAAGTCCGGCTGTATTCGATCTTTGATCTGTGAGAGTTTCTCTTGCTTTTTCACGCTGAAACTATTGGCTGATTTTCATTATTAATTTGTTTGTAACAAAATGCAACAAGGTTGGCTTTCATTTTATGAATCATCTCCATGTTTTTTTGCTCTCCACTTATATGGCACAATGTGAAACTGTGAGTAATTGTCTCAACTGTTTATCCAGATGGTGAGATTAAAGGGGGCCAGGTATTCCCATATTGCAGTTGTATGTATTGAGAAAAAAAGTTGATGGGTAACAATTGTGTTGATGAATGATGGACTTACCTCATCATTTTATAGCTGGGCATACTTGGAATCTCCAGGTTACGATCAACAGAAAGTAGGTTTATGCTAGATAACAGAAGAAGTTATAATATGATAAGAGATTTAGGTCATAGAGCGGCATCGTGAAATAGGATTAGTCGATTTGATGATAACGTTAGTCATCTCGAGGTTGATTCGGAGACATCTCGGACAGTTCGACCAAATCGCGTAAGACTCTTAATTCATAGAGATGTTAGACCCTAATTAGATGGAAAGTGTGGAGTAATATCGGTATCGGCCGATACTTTGAAATATGTTCCAAAGATGGCCAGACTATTATGAAGAATAACAAAATGGGAATATAAATTGATTGGAGGGTCTAAGGTAATATGTTAGGTTTTGTCCATTTTGAGGTGTTACAATACTTTGAACTACTTTTTGAAGTCTATTTGGCGAGATGGTGGACAAGAGTCCCTTTCAGATAGAGGAATGGAGCTATCCTATTGAATTGTTGTCATAAAGTCCAAGGTCTATTGAAACTGGACTAGACGTAAGGGATGTAAACTCTAAACAAGATACATGTGGGATATCAAATTTCTGTCTTCTCAAACTAAGTGGGGATTTCATAGAGATTCAAGGCAATCAATGGTGAGGCCCCTTATATTGTCCCTGTTTCTGAAATTGGATTCTTTTGGGATGCTCTGGATACTTTGCTAGATGCCACTTACTATATGGACACTAGATAGAAATCTCAAGGATAGGTTGCAAAACTATATTCTTTGTTTCATTTATGCTATTGGCTATGAATCTACAAAAACCTCTGAGCAAAATCTACAAAGTTGGGGTGGGAAAAAGTAGAATGGTTGCAATATCATAGGAGTGTTGCATGAAACAGTGGCAATGTATTTGGTTTACTTGTTGCATACTCACAGACGGAACTACCTTAAGGCCATGTGTATATTAAGACCCTCAATTTTCTGCAAAAAACTATGTGTATATTAATATATATATGTCTTTATATATAAAGTATTTTTAATATACATTTTATTGTGCCCACCCTATGATTTTCATATAGGCCCCATACATAAATAACTATGAACACATTAGGACATGTTTGGCTAAGTTTTGAACACATCTAAGTTCATTTTGTGATTTCTCTTCAAAAATAAATTACTTATAATTTTATTATTTTATAAAAATTAAGAATGTTATGTAGTAAAATACATGATCATTTTGCAAGTACATAAAAAGCAAGGATTTTACCCTTGAAAGATTCTATATACAAAAATATTAAATTTAATGATAATATTCACACTAACGAAATTGAAGGACGAATTAAGAGAGTTAGAGAGAAACAGAAAGAAAACGTGAATGACAACTGTGCGATCTTTCATCGAGTCGTGTATTGCCTCTATGTAAGGTCTAGTGAGTTGACAACATTTTTCATGATTTTTTCGATAATCCTTAGCCCTTGTACCCATATTTTTTTTAATTAGTTTACTTGCTTAAATATTATTTTTTGATTATATGCATTGCGATTAGTTTGTAATTGAATGTTCAATGCTTTTTGTAGTATCCAAGATGTTTGCGATTATTTGGATTTTTATAGCTTTTTTGGTTTGCATTCTTAATTTTCATTTGAAATGAAAATATAAGTATTTTATTTTATTAATTAAAAATTTTAATTAAATCTTGTAATTGAATTGCCCACCCTGGGCTCAATTCCTGGCTCTGTCCCAGTGCATAATATCAAAGATGGACCATCCGTTTGTGGCATGCTTCAATTCTTCAGTTTCCACGCATGTATCTACTTTTGCCTTGTAAAATACAGATGGGAACCACCTCCTCCATGTTAGAACCTTTGCCACCTTGCTTGGTATTCTGTCTAGTGCTCCGTTATGCTTTAAAAGTTCTTTGACCTGCGGAACCACTGCTGCAGAGGGCTTTACCTTTATTTTAGTGGTTATCATTTGTTTGGACTTAATGCTCTTGTTTAAACATTGAATGGACTATTGGCTGGGAATTTTGTTTTGTTCTTTCTCAAGTTTATGAAAGAGTATTTGCTTAGGTTTTTGGACAATGAAGCTTGAGTAATATTCACTGTGGGAGTAGGATTGAATGATTTTGCTGGGTTGCAATTGAATTGAGGACTATTTATTACTCGACTGCATACTATGAATCAAGTTTACATTAGACCATTAATTCCTACTTGGTAAACCTTTATTGTATGGTTGGCAATAATTTTGGACAGTTTGCAGTCCATTGCTATCTTCAAGAATTTGTCTGAAGCATTCTAACCCATCTATTATTCTATTGGGCAACGAGGTACTATCAGATTGGTCTCTTTCTGTGGGGTAGTTCACCACCATGAGCATCGTTTTTGTTGCAAATTTGCGTAATTAAATAATTATACACTTTTAGGAACTAAGGAATGATCAAGGTTTATCATCTCCTTACCTAACTTTAGCAAACCCAGTAGCATATTTTTGTCACAGTGATACACGGTGGTAATTAACTTCTTTCCAAAATGCATAAAAGAAAAGCAAAAGTTCTGTAGTTTTCTCTCAATATCCTCTTGAGTCACCTATTTTCATGAAGATTTTTTGGGGGTTGTCCGGGATTTCTTTTCTTTTAATCCATCCATTGTTGTACTTCTCTCCCCATTAATTTTCTCCTCTCTTCTATTCTTTCCAAATAGGCATGATAATATTTTCTCCAATGTTTTTTTATGAAGTTATCCATAGGTTTCATATACTTTACTTCAGTTATCAGTCCTCCAGTATGGTTATTAACTCACCCAATTTCAGAGTTCAAACAAGATCCATAGGTTATCTGTGGGACTAGTCTTAATTGTTTATGAAGCCTGATTACTTTGAGAATTTTTATTTTACATTTATCGTCTCTTTCAAAATTCCTTTGTTGTCATTCTGTTTTCTTCTATGGTAATCAAACTTTATGATGAAACACAAATCTCTCCGCAGATTCTTAAAGGCGAGGAAGTTTGACCTTGATAAGACAGCGCATATGTGGGCGGAGATGCTTAACTGGAGGAAAGACAATGGAGTAGACTCTATTACACAAGTAAGGATGTACTATGATATGACATGTGAATGATGAGGCTTAGATGCTTGTAGTGTTGAGTGCTGAAAAGGGTTGTGAGCGAACATGTTTGGTTCAGATTAGTACTTATTACTGGGAATTTATCCCAGTGGTTTGCTCTGCATGACACTGTGAAGTGTCTCTCCATTTCGTTATCGAAACCCATTGGAAGGGGCAGTGCGCGAGAAATCATACAGAAATGATCGACTCTTCGGAGGCCTTGAAAATACTATGAGGTGCTCGGAAATGATCGAAGTAGTTGAATAGGAGGATCACTATGACTATAGCCCTTGGTAAATTTACCAAAAGTAAAATTGGGTTTCTTGCACATTGCCTGTGGTTTCAAATAAACATACGTAATCAAATGGTGGGCCCTAGCGCATCGGTAAGGTTGTTCCCTTGTGATTTAGGTGTCTAGGGTTTGAGTTGTAAAATCAGCCTCTTCGTATGTGGGGTCTGGAGTGGCGGGAGTGTCGTGCCTAGGTCGCGCTTTAGGCAAAAGGAGCTTTAGTGTCTAATTTACATTTATTCGGGTGCTTCAATGATAAAATTACCATATTAATCTCAGTTTCTAATTTAATTATCTTTTTTTTTTTTTTTTTTTTTGGGGGGGGGGGGGGATTGAGTGGTGGTTCACCAACTTTGTGCTTCTTATTTTGAGATGGCATGGTAGTGTTTAACATGCTATCACCATTTTTAGTTCTCCTTGGATTCTTGACTTTCATTTGACTTTGCTAGTGCCTCTGAAAACATAACCCTGGGATATAAAGAAGGAAGTACATTCTTCTTTAAAATAATGAAGAGTTGGGAAAAACTTCTAAATGGGGGACATTGACAAAAAACCATGGTTTTTGTGGACACATTACATGTGAAGTTCATCTACTATTGACCATTCCTCTCTGGACTCCATTTGCATGGCATCCATTTACTTCCACTTGTCTGGGTGGAACAATCTGCTCTGTCCTCTCGCTTGCAGGAGGACCCAAAAAAATTTAGTGCCATTGAATTGCTATGTGTATTGGACTTGAACATGTATTAATACTTTTGCCAAATAAATTGACACAGTGAATTACTTTCCCTAAAAACAATTGACTTGTGAATTTAAGCAAGGAAAAATTTGGCATAATTCATAAGGTTACCACATGAATCAAATACTCGTAGTTGCCTTTGTCTTAGTGTGTGTGAAGCCTTTTCATTTGGGAAGTGCATAATATTAGGGTTGATAATCATGCCGAACTACTTGAGCTCAGCTCGCGTTGTTTTGGGCTTGGTTCAGGCTTGGCTTATTCTTTAAATGAGTCGAATTTGAATAATTTTTGCCTAAAAAGTTTGGTTCTAGCTCTCGAAGCGCGACTCATTTATATATAAAATAATCAAACTACTTGGGCTCG
>CAUOFW020007371.1:0-21207 GCA_963454935.2 Ilex paraguariensis | reverse complement strand
TTTTTACATTTTATGAGGCAAACGGGTGTTGCGTGACCTAAATAAATGCGAACGTTTACAAAACATGAAAATAATTTAAATTAATTTCAAATAAAAATATATTGAACTTGAAATGGGACGAAATTTAATTGATTCAGGATGAAATCAGACCCAGGAAAGGCGGACGTGTGGCGCAATGAGAGCCAATTATATAAGAAGTGTAAAAAGGGGAAAATCAGATTTTTTTTCCCCCCATTTCTCAGCCTTGAAATTTGGGAAAAGAAAGGGGGAGGGAAGAGAAGGAAAATAAGGGATTCTTCAACCTTCTCTCTAAGATCTACGGCTCTCCGCTTGTCGAATCGCCTTGGGCCAAGAACAAAGATTGTTCTACGCGACATGGGCTACAAAACCATACCAAAAATCGAGGATTTTGGTGAGATCTCAAAGACAAGATTTTTGGAAATCAAGGCTTAAAGCTTGATTTGGTTTGGGAGCTTTCTACTACGTGTATTATGCTTTAAGAGATAGGGTTCTTATCCTGGCTAGGTTTATTTCCAACCTAGGGTTAAAATATGAAATGAGTAGGGTGTTAGAGATGTAATCTCATGTATGACACATACCTATTGTGATTGAAATGTGGAAAGTGGATTTAAGATGGTTAAAATCAATTCTTGAATGAATTGGGTTTGTTGAAATTGCTTGTTTGGTAATTTCATGAGGAATGTGATGAATTGAGCATATTATGCGTTTACATGATTTTGTGTCTTGTGAGTGTTTGATAAAATGCCTTGAATAATATGAACATGCTATTTGAATGAAATTGATATAACATGTTTTGATGATATTGTAAATTGTAATTATATGCTTATGATATAATTGACAATTGAGAATGTTGGTTGAGATGAAATATTGTTCATAATGTGCTCATGACATATTAAACATGACTTGAGATTTGCAATTGTACATTACATTTGCAAATGCATGGGAAGCATCACATTCATGGGTATGTGACATGAGTGTGGGTGTGTGCATAGTTTAAACCAAACACTATTCTTGGTGGATGATGCGTAGGCTTGGGAAAGTTAGGCGAAGGTTCGACTAAGGTGCACAGGTTACATTGAAAATAGGGTCGGGGTTAGCAAAAAGGGCTAGACTGTCCTCGGGTGCAAGACCCGGTGATTTGGATACGCATTCTGTTGGGTCCATAAAGTGTGTCGGCGTATGAAGAGCCGTTGGTGGAAGTCCAGAAATGTCGTATCGGTTGGGTGCACGTTGGTGTAAGTCCATAAACACCCACCCCAAGAAAGATCTGAGATTTATACTAATCATTGGATGTGTAACATCAATGGTCAAGGCTTGGAATGCCTAGATTCTTACGCATGACATTGCATGTGATATGGGAGCTGGTGAAGGCTCGGATTGTGTTGTATGTGTGAGTCTCATCTCGTAACATGACATGACATAAAGTATTTTATTATGAATTGCATATTCTTAAACAAATTGTTTGTTGATTGTTGATTGTTGAATTGCATGTGAGCATGTCATATGCATCTAGGTTGGGGAATATCTTCTTTAGGAGATACACTATTGAGTGAGGCTCACCCTTTATGTGGACAACATTTTAGGTGCGGGACAAGCGCTGGTGGATGGCTCTGACTTGGGCCCTCATGGATGAAGAAAACCGAGTTGTGGCTTTAAACTATATTTTTGAAAAACAAGTGTGTAGTTATTTTTGGATATGTAATATTTTATAAGAATTGTAAAATGAACTCATATGAACTGCATTTTGTGTAAAATTTGATGTTATATGAGTTTGGGTGGTTGTTGGATGAGATTGGAAGTGTTGAAATTGAAAAGGATTGAATTGGGGGCAAACTGGGAACTTGTACCGGTAGAACATTGATTATCTAACGGTAGAAGAATTCCAATAAGCACTTCTACCTGTAGAACATCGATTATCTACCGGTAGAAGAATTCCAGTGGACACTTCTACTAGTAGAACGTTGATTATCTATCAGTAGGTCCCCTTAAATTTCAGAAAATTAAAATACTTTTGTCAAGCCTCCGGGCATTGAGTCCTTTTGCTCAAAGCAGGTAAATGGAGTGATATTAAGGGTAAATTGATGTATGTTTGACCTTGAAATGGTCAAGTGATTGAATTGTACACAGGTTATACATTTGGGAGTGCCCGGTATAAGGGAGACTCTACCCAAACTTTGTGTTGGTTATGATCCCGATGAAGGAGATGTTGTGATGTGGTATCGGGTTATGCGACATTTACAAGTACTTTCACAGGTTGATGAGTGATCAACAGGTTGACAAAAGACCTCCGATTTTAGGAGCGTCATAGCGCTTGGTTTGGTTCACCCTAATCTCCAAACACTAACCCGGACTAAGTATATATGGCTTATGTGTGTAGGTGAGTGTCACTCTCCCTCGGGTTTGATGGTAAAAATGTGATGTGTGTGGATGAAAATGTATGTGTGTGTGCAAAAGTGCTCACCAAGCAAAGAGAAACTTTTCAGTGTCATGTTTTACATGGAATGGGTATTCCAATGTCGTCTCCTCAGGGAAGGAAGGTTGAATTGTGGTGAATGTGGTTTTGTGAAAAATGAAAAGTGTAAAATCTTGAGTTTGTGTTTTGGTGAGTGGCAATTTTGATAAAAAAAAAATGCAATGGAAACAAGGTTGGTTAATTCAAAGGGTTCATTCCAATGAGAATGTCAAATCAACTCAAAACATTCTTCCACTGGTGTCTCGGTGCTTGATTGATTCGTAGGAAGTGAGGGACTAATGTGGAGGTTTAGGCTCAAGCATATCCCATGAAGTTTAAGGTGTATCAAGAGCTCACAATCCCGTCCACACTCAACCTAGTCAAACCAAACAACTTACACTGTGAGGAGGAATGAGAAAGAGTTGATTTTGCATATCCAAAGAGGAAATCTCCCTTGGATTAACCAACTAAAAACTTAGCTACTTATAATAAATGCAAAGGCATAAAATGTGTAAAGAGACATGGTAATGAAATGGAGATTAAAACTTGTATTAATGTAAAGAAAAGAGTTAAACTACAAGAAAAATGGCATTCATAGTCAAAATAAAAAGATTGGAAACAAATACCCAAATGTAAAACTTGAAAATGCTAGAAATGCTTAGCTAAGTTTGCATACAACTTGAATCAAAAGAGTTGAAAGTGAAAAGGGGAAATATTACAAGTATTAGTATTTTAAAGCTTACAACATTGAAAATGGTAAAGAAATGTGAAAACCTAGCTTTCCCTCTCTAATTTCATCTTCTTCCTTGAGCTTTCTATCTCTAAAACTATTCCAAAGCTTATGTAGCATCTCCCTTCCCAAATCTTGTCAAAATCTATATAAATGGTGTAAGACTTGGTAAATTTCTTCCATCCCTCTTCCCTTAGCCTGTGTGAACTGACTTCCCATCAATGGGAAATGATTTGACACTTGCACACAAGCTAGGACAAGCCTAGCCTGCAACCCACCATGCCTCCCTCTTTCTCTCTCTTCCTCTTCCGTGCTTTTCTTCCAAAGTCCAATCCTAGGTGTAGGTAGGCATACTTGTATATAGAATATGTCAAGGATGTGTGGGAGAAGCAAAGGTGGGCCCCCCAAGCAAGTAGAGTCTGAGTTGTAGGTTTTGGCATGTGTTAGCAAAACCTACCGATAGGTCAATGACAAAACCTACCAGTAGGTCCAACTCCAATGTGCAAAACCTACTTGTAAGTTTTGGTTTCCTTCTATCAGTAGGTCGTAAGGGGATGCAAGCTACCAATTTTTGTAACTTTGCCATAATTTTTGATCCCATTGTCCGATTGAGCAAAAATTTTGACATAAGACAGAGGAAATCTAGATCTACAACTTTCATGTTTTTCACATTTTCATATTCGAAGTGGATCATGGTCAAAAATGGGGAAAACCAAGGTACTGCTACTTGCAACATCAAAATTTCAACATTATTCATAAATTCAACTAACTCTAAGTAATTAAATACAAAGTTAATTTAAAATAAATGTAATGAGGCCGTTAAATATGCAATATTACGTGCTCATCACACAGCAGCCCCAATTAAACAATTATTCTATGAACACTAATTAAAACTACTTAATCTCATCTAGTGGTTATATTAATACACACATGGAATAATTATTTCCGATAAGAACAATATCCATTATATTGTTAGTTATACTTCAATAATCATAAGGGTTTAAATTTATCATTCATAAAATAAAACTAAACATTTTTAAACAATAACTCAAAATTAAGGATACCGTACTGTAGTCAATGTTTAACAACAACTCTTTTGCATGTTAACTGTGCTTTCCATTACACCTATCTTCTCCGCCAGCACCTCTTCTTCTTTCTTTTTAGTGTCTCTTAGCCTTTATTTTTTTTCCCATTACTGACACTATGAAAATCCCATATCTCACTTATCTACTGAGCACACACCCATACACAACACAAACACACAAGCTAAGGACAAGTGTGCCTTTTTTCTTTCATATCTTGACACCTCACTTTTTTTTTTGGTTTGTTTCTTTCATCTTAACCACCTCCCTCATTATACTTACACCCAAAGCAAATTGCTTCAGCAGCTACTCATCTAGTAAAAATCACACTATTTTGATTTTTTTGTTTTTTTTTATTTGAATATATGGTCCACATTTGCTCACTGTATTTAATGATATATTACTTTTACTACTAACTCATCACATACAATATATCCATATATACACCTATGAATATCTACCTATATCTACAATACATCATTAGAAAACATTCGACCATAAACCTTGAAACAAATATTTATCTCACTTACTCTTGTCATCATTTTAAACTTTAATGTAACCCTTAACTTATTATTATTTTTTTCCCGCACTCATACATATAACCCCAACAAATATTGCTTCCTATTTAAAAGAAACTTATATATATTACAAAAACTTTTACCCCATCCCATGCATAACTCGCATTAAATATTACATAATTACACTTACCTCCCCAAATTTTTTATGGAAAATTCTATTAAACTTTATGTATCTTTTCTATTATACTAGTACATTCAATTAAATGCCATGTCATGCATGTCAGGGTGTCACAATTCTCCCCTCCTAAATAAAATTTCATCCCGGAAATTTATTTATCCAATGAAAACAAATGAGGATACTAAGTTTTCATATTCTCCTCAGTTTCCCAAGTAGCCTCTTCAACTGTGTGACTCCTCCACAAGACCTTTACTAACGGAATGGTCTTATTACATAATACTTTCTCTCGACGAGCCAAAATTTGTACTGGCTCCTAAATATAAGTCAAATCTTCTTTTGAATCTAAAGGCTGCACAACCAATACATGAGACAGTTCGAGTATGTACCTATGGAGCATAGAAACATGAAATACATTATGCAAACGATATTACTCTGAAGGTAAATCTAATCAGTAAGATGTAGCCCCAACCCTTCCTAGAATCTCATAGGGCCCAAGATCTCTCGGACCAAATCTCAGTACACCTTTCCAAGGAGATATCCTTAGAAATACTCGATCACCCACTTCAAACTCTAAATGTTTTCTACATTCATCATTATAATTTTTCTGTCTACTTTGAGCAACTTTCAATCGATCTTAAATTACTTTGACTTTATCTATAGTTACTTGCACCAGCTTGGGACCCAATATTTGTCTTTCCCCCACTTCACTCCAACAAACTGGAGCCCTACACTTTCTGTCATAGAGTGCTTCATATGGTGTCATATCAATGCTATTGTGATAACTGTTGTTATAAGCAAACTCTATTAAAGGCAAGTAAGTATCTCAACTACCTTTTAATTCTAACACACAAGCACGCAACATATCTTATAGAGTTTGAATTATACGTTCAAACTGACCGTCCGTCTGAGGATGATAGGTTATGCTAAACTTCAAGGTAGTACCCATGCATGCTATAAACTAGACCAAAACCTAGATGTAAATTTTGGATCTCTATCTGTCTCAATGGATATAGGAGCACCAAGCAATCGCAAAATCTCATCAACACAAATTTGAGCATACTTTTCAAGCAAATAAGTAGACTTAACAGCTAAAAAGTGTGCTGACTTCGTCAACCTATCCACAATAACCCAAATGGAATCATACCCACTCTGAGTATGTGGAAGTCCTAATATAAAATCCATGGTGATATGTTCTCATTTTCATTTTGGAATAGGAAGAGGCTATAATAACCCTGTAGAATGTTGATGCTCAGTCTTCACCTATTGACAAACTAAACATCTACAAACAAACTCAGTAATCTCCTACTTCATTCCACTCCACCAATAATGCTCTCTCAAATCTCGATATAGTTTTGTACTCCCAAGTTGCATAGCATATAAGGAATTATAAGCTCATCTAGAATGTACTTCTTCAAGGTAGTATCATTTGGCATACAAAGTCCAGTGCCAAAGCATAACATACCATCACCACAAACTACAAAATCTGTCTTGCTTCCATTTTGCTCTTCTTTTCTAATCTTTTCTAGGTATGAGTCTTGATGTTGTAACTCTTTGATACGATCCACCAGCACAAGTCTAACTTTGAATTGTGCTAGTAGAACATATGTACCAATCAATACTATATCCACTCCCATCAATCTCAACTCAGTAATATTACCCACACAGTTACACTGAATGCATGATAATCTCCCTAATGATTTTATGTTCAGTGCATCAGTCACCACATTAGCTTTCCCTGGATGGTAGTGTATTGAGCAATCATAATCTTTAATTAATTTCATCCTCCTCCTCCTTTGCCTCAAATTTAACTCTTTTTGTGTGAATAAATATTTTAAGTTTTGGTGATATGTAAAAATCTCATATGTCTCGCCATATAAATAATGTCTCCATAACTTTAAAGCAAAATCAATAGCAGCCAACTCAAAATCATGAGTATGATAATTCTTTTCATAGTTCTTTATTTGTCTAGAGGCATAGACAATCACTCTACCATTCTGCATTAACACATAACCCAATCCTTAACGAGAGGCATCACTATATATCACAAAATCCACCACTACTTGATGGTATAGTCAAAACTGGAGCTGAAATTATTTTTTGCTTTAACTCTTGAAAAATGTGTTCACACGCATCACTCCAATCAAATTTTACATCTCTCTGAGTCAATTGTGTCAAAGGTGATGCTAATACTGAAACTCTTTGTACAAATCTGCGGTAGTATTCAGTAAGACCTAAGAAACTGCGAATCTCCATTATCATAGTCAGTCTATTCCACTTTACCACTGCCTCCACTTTCTTGGGATCCACAAAGATATCATCACTTGAAATTACATGTCCCATAAATACAACCCGATCTAACAAAAACTCACATTTACTTAACTTAGCATACAATTTTTTTTTCTAGTAAAGTCTACAACACAATCCTCAAATGTCATTCGTGATCTTCCTTACTACGAGAATATATAAGGATATTATCAATGAACACAATAACGAATGAATCTAGGTAAGGCTGACATACCTGATTCATTAAATCCATACGGCAACTAGTGCATTTGTCGAACCAAATAACATCACTAGAAATTCGAAATAAGCAGACCTAGTCCGAAAAATTGTCTTTGAAACATCACTACTCCTTACCTTTAGCTAATGATAACCTGCCTTGAGATCAATCTTGCTAAATACTCTCGCACCTTGCAACTGGTCAAATAAGTTCCCTTAACAAGGGATATTTGTTATGTATTATTAAGTTATTAAGTTGGCGGTAATCAATACACAATCTTAAAGTCTCATCCTTCTTCTTCACAAATAAAATAGGAGCACCCCATGGTGAAACACTAGGCTAGACAAATTCTCGTTCTAGTAAATATTGTAATTGTATATTCAATTCTTTTAAATTAGCAGGAGCCATGCGATACGGAGTAATGGATATTGAAGAAGTACTTGGGAGTAGTTCATTGGTAAGCTCCACTTATCTCTTTGATGGTAGTCTAGGTAACTCTTCTAGAAATACATCTGGAAACTCCTGAACTACAAGAATATCCTTAAGTTGTACCTCTTCTTTCTTGGTGTCCATTATATAAGCAAGATATCCTTGACAACCTTGCCTCAATAATTTCTTAGTTTTCATGGTCGAAATTAGACATGTAGGGTTCACTTTTTGATCACTAAAAAATCTAAGCCATGTTTCATTTGGTAGCTTAAATATCACATCTTTCCTAAAACTGTCTATAGTAGCATGATATACTAATATCCATCTCCAAAATAATATCAAAATCTTGACTATCAAGAGGCACAAGATCAACATATAAATCTCTGTAACACAACTCTTGTATACCTTCTCCACCATCACTTCCTTCCTACTGGAGTAGAACTAGCTAAACTAGTATCCAAAAATGTTAAGGGTCGGTCCAAATGCATGCTCAATGCATATGATACAAATGAATGTGTAGATCCTGGATCTATCAATACACACGCATCTCTACCAGAGATAAATAGTGTACCTATAACAACGTCAGGAGTGGCTTGAGCATCCCGACGGGTCATAGCAAATACCCTTCCTGGAGTAGTAGACTTGTTTGTTGCTCCTCTCCCATGCCCAAGATTATTAGAAGAAACAATACCACCAATCCTCACGCTACTAACTTAAGATGAAATAGATGTAGATCCTCCTTGGCACTAAGAAGCTATATGTCTGCATTCACCACATTCAAAACATACAATACCTCGATCTGCCTGTGGGCAATCTTTAATAAAATGACTTGCCACCCTACATCAATAACAAGTGGCCTGTCCACTTTGCTCACTTGAAGATCTCTATTAGATTGGTTGCTGAATCTTTATCTAGATGGACTCTGTCTCTACCTTGAAAATGTTCTCCCAGCTTGGTTTACTTTTTGGCTTCTAAAAGGTTGCATCCTTTGAATATTCCTAGAAAAACTACCCATAAGATTTACTAGTCTATCCTGCCTCGTACTTACCTTTCTTATGACTTTCCACTTCACTTTCTTTCTCCTTCCCATCATTATCAAATTTCTCTTTCACTTCTTTTTGCACCCATCTGGCCATATTTACTAGCTCAATAAAAGTATTTGCATGATAAGCTATAAGTGGCAACCGTATAGAATACTCTAGTCCCTTTTGAAATCTTCTACATTTAGATTCTTCAGTTCTTATCATATCCAATGCAAAATGAGATAATGCTGAGAATTTAGATTCATACTCAACTATAGACATCTTCCCTTGTGATAACTCCATGAATTCTTGTTCTTGTTCATACCAGTATGACTGTGAAAAATATAAACGCTTTCTTAAACATAGCCCAAGTAACATTTATTAGAGGTGCATCCTAAGCTCCATGTGTCGGGGTGGTCATTAATCTCTTTGTATCCTCCCACCAATTTAAAGCATCCTCCGTGTGCATAAAGATAGAAAAATTAACTCTTTATTCATCCGTTGGGCACATAATATCAAAGATAAGCATCATAGCTTTTTTATAATTTTTTGCCTTAGCTGGGTTTATTGACCCCGCAAAACTTGGTGGCTCAAGTTTCGTAAAATGCTCGAATAAGGATATACGAGACTTTATCATTTTAGCCTATGCTAATTCCCACTCAAGATTTCTAGTCTATCTCACCCTTGCATCAGATTGTTCCTCTGCACTATGAGATCCACTACCTCAACTTAATTAGATGCATCAAAGTCTACCTCCTTAAGGTAGTAATTTGGTTCCATTGCTCTATATCTGGAATTTAAATCCAGTTACATAAAATAATATGCACATACACATACACATAAACACATGCATATATGCACCATGCAATCATTAGACATCTTAGAACATGACAAAAAATTTGTACCCACTCTACCGACTCACCAACATACTTCCTATGGTCCACTACTAGCGCTAGACTTTAACATGTCTATAGAATCTATAAAGACTAGATCTCATACCAAAAACTATCACATCCCATCCTGAGAGACCCCCTAGGTTCTCAGAGATGGAAACATAACTCAACATGTAGCAATACCTATGTTTGTAATGAAATAACTCATTTAAAATTAATAATGCCACCTAATAACACCAAAAACAGATAAGATATATAATAGAGTACACAACTGTGTCATTTGTACCAAAACAAAAGATTAGGGATTCTGTCCCTTTACAACAATTGGGAATACAAACACTCGTATACAATATGTACATAACTATATTCCTTAGTGTTCCCCCATTTCTATCATGCTAGTGCAGTAGTGGACCTCACTCTAAAACTCAACATCCTGAAACCAATAATTTTCTTGAGTGTACTGAACATCATAATCAAAGAAAATATAACAAAATATGGATCAAGTATAATTCTACCCAAAAGATACTCATAACTCGCAAACCACAATCAAAGTGAACTCAACTCACTTTGAAACTCAAATGAACCTCATCTATCTAAATAGTAAATATCTACATAAGTAGTGAGTCAAACAACAGCATATAAGCAATGTCAAGCTGTCCCATGACAATTACGCAGTGTTCAAACTAACAACATGTAAGCAATGTCAAACTATCAACAACTTAGTATAGTGGATAATACTCAAATCTTAAGTTTTTCATAAAAGCACATTTGATCCATAGTTTAAGCAACACACCCCAACTCAATTAATCAAAAACTTCATTACACGTAATGAAAAATAATTCATAGGTCAAATGCTTTTATTTTCAATTATTATGAAGCAGTACATTTCATCTTTATCGTTGACAGATACCCCTCATTACTTTACGATTGATCCCTATGTGCAACTGAGGTAGTAGTCACCGACCCTAATAATTAGTATATTAGAAAATGCAAGTGAGTATCGACCCTAAAATAATTTAGTGAATGCGAGTGAATGTATATGAACATGTATTTGATGCTCTACTTTGGTTCCATATGATGATCATACTTAAACTTTGTCTATCTTTTCAAATGAGTACATCTCGATTATATTTAGGGACATCACTCTAACTCACTCAAATATTTCTTATAGTATTTAAATAATGATATATATCTAAAGGTTGATTTGCAACGTTTAAACTAACAATTTCAGTCTGCTTTAAAAAATTGTGTTACTACCTAAACTTTTTTTTATCACTACGACATATTGTTTAAATGTCCTTACTCATTTATAGCCACAAAAAAAAAATATGAACCCGATCATATAGTATTAATTCTAGTCACCACAAACATAATTTGCGCTTTTAAATATTATTTTTTAACACTTAAGAAAGATATTTTAGCTTCTAAATAAAAATTCCAGCACCAACTACAATTTTTTTCTATTTTAAATTTTAGCACTAAATTCACCCATTTATTTAAAATAATTAATTTCAGCAATCTAAATATCAACCCTATAACAATATCCATTATACCGTTAGTTATACTTCAATAATCATAAGGGTTTAAATTTATCATTCACAAAATAAAACTAAACATTTTTAAACAATAACTCAAAATTAAGGATATCATACTGTAGTCTATCTTTAACAAAAACCCTTTTGCATGTTAACTCTGCTTTCCGTTGCACCTTTCTTCTCCGCTAGCACCTTTTCTTCTCTGCTAGCACCTTTTCTTCTTTCTTCTTAATGTCTCTTACCCTTTTTTTCCCCGTGATTGACACTATGAAAACCCCATATCTCTCTTATCTACTGAGCACATACCCATACACAACACAAACACACAAGCTAAGTATAAGTGCCCTTTTTTCTTTCATATCTTGACACCTACCTTTTTTTTTTCTTTCATCTTACCCACCTCCCTCATTATACTTCCACCCAAAGCAAATTTCTTCAGCCGCCACTCCTATATTGAACTGAAAATACACTATTTTGTTTTTTTTGTTTTTTGTTTTTTGTTTGAATGTGTGGTCCACATTTGCTTACTATATTTAACATTTTAGTATTTTACTACTAACTCATCACATATAATATATCCATATATACACCTATGAATTTCTACCTATATCCAAAATACATCGTTAGAAAACATCCGACCATGATCCTTGAAACAAATATATATCTCACTTACTCTTGCTATTATTTTAAACTTTAATGTAACCTTTAACTTATTATTATTATTTTTTTTCGCACTCATACATATAACCGAAACAAAGTTTGCTTCCTATTTAATTGAAACTTATATATATATTACATGAACTTTTACACCATCCCATGCATAATTTTAATTAAATATTAGATAATTACACTTACCTCCCCAAATTTTTTCAAAAAATTCTATTTTTCCTTAAAATTTTATGCATCTTTTCCATTATACTAGTGCATTCAATTAAATGCTATTCCATGCACGTTCGAGTGTCACAAAGGGGTGCATGTATGTCATCAATCATTCTCGTGGGGTTCTATTCCTCGCTTTGTGTCATGTCCTTTTTTTCCTACTAAATTGGCCTTCATTTTCTCTTGATCTATAAATTGAGAAAGGTGGCCGACCTAGACTAGCTCCTCCAAGTGTTGCTTCAGAAACGGCAGTTTTCTTACAACTAGGCTCTTTGAATACAGTGTTCAACCCAACGAATGGTGAGAATGATGGGAAACCTTCCTTCTCCTTTCCCATCACTTTAGAACGGGATTGATTGTTCAACCACTCTTTGCCACTCTACTTTTTGTTCGGTTGGTCTCAACTTGCATACCTATCAAGTTCATCATCCATTTTCGCGGATTTCATAACTTTTGCCATCAATTCTTCCATATAAGGGTCTGGTCGCTTGGTCAATGATTGGTACAACAGGTTTTCTTTTGGTAGGCCTATCTTAAATGATGCGATTGTAATCTTTGAATTGTAGCTGGCTATTTTAGTAATTATCTCCCAATAGTAGTAAGCATACTTACGCAGCATTGGCTTGATCTGAAATGTGTACACCCAAGTGCACACCCAAGTGCAGGCGGTCAAGTTGTAGTAATAATCCGGTTAAGTCCGAAGTCGAATCCACAGGGAACTATGATTGGTGTTTTGAAGTAAGCAATAATAGAGACCAAGTAACTAGAAATGTTGAGAGTTTGAAGTGGTGAGATTTCTTGAATAGAATAAAAGATTTTGTTCAAGATTTTTCTAGACAAACTATGATAAATTCAAATATAAAATAGTCACCCTTTAGCTTGATGATCAAAACATGTTGATCATCTGGTTTATTATACTTGTGTTTTATAACTCAATTAACTCCCGTGTCAACAGCAAGTTAATCGGAAGGTAAAGATAGACTGTGAGAATTAAGCACATGATTCCGATGTCTTTCTAGAAGTTGAAAAGAATTGTATGTGCCGAGATTTAACCCGTCTACAAATAAGAAAGTATTTCTACAAGGCATCCAACCATGGTATTAATGTTTTATTCTTTGGATAAAGCTCAATAACAGTGAAGATTGAAATGTTGTCATAAAGATATAGCCGGAGTACTTGCCTTGAACTAACGGGTCTTTCCATGTAAGAGTCATCCGTGACATAGAAAGAACGCATTGTTATATAAAGCACCTAAGCTTTGCTAGATACATTCAATCATTCAATGAACAAGTGAAATATAAAGCATTAAAGCATAAAGGGATTGCACAAATATAACTTCCAAATAATTTCTACATATTCATCACCTCTTACTAAAGAGTGAATGAGGAACTACTCACTCTTCATGGCTTGGGTAAAACTAGAAAATTGAGTGATGATCATCCCTCCAAGTAGAGAACTTACAAAGTAAAGTACAATAAACGAGGAGTCATTCTTCGACGAAGAATGAGAGAATCATGTTCCACCCTTCACGACTTTGGTAAAGCTCTAGAAAAGTGGAAAAGTTTCACTCTTCTAAGAAGAAAGGAAGCTCAAGCAATGGAAGTGAAATAAAAGAACATTGAAAGTAAAAGAAAGCTAGTTACTTTTGGAGGGTTTCCACCACAACCAAAAGTTGAGCTATCTCTCTTGATACTTGTAAATAAAAAGCAAGTACAACTGCAAGGGGAGTCTAAGCCTTCATCATGGTTTTCACAACATGAATGTAAAACCATAGCATAAGTAAATAAAAGACTTCAACTACAAGGGGAGTCTTAGACTCCATCATGGTTGATACAAATATAAAATGAAAATATAAACAAGAAATGTACAAAAACTAGCTCTCTACTCTACTCTACAAGAGAAAGATTGGTCTCCTTGAAGCTCCCACAATGGGGGTATTTATAGGCAAGGAAGAGGAGGGGGTGAAGGAATAGTGTTTGCCGCCCAAGTCCAAGTGAAAATCAACAACTCTGCAACCAATCAGTGGGGGACATTCGAACGTGATCTGTCGTTCGAACGTTGTGTCTTTTTTTGCTTTAAGGGTGTTCGAATGTCAGATGGGGTCTAAACCCCCCTACTCAAGTGGCCTATGGTCTTTGTGATGGTTACTTCTATACGTCTTGAACATCTTTGACCCTGCACTCAGCAACTTGGTCATCAATAACTCAAGACAACGTTTGAACGTGGGGTGGTGTTGGAATGTTGTATTCAAGTACTTCTGTGGTTTTTCTTTCTTTGCTGCAACACGCCAGGTCTCAGTAGTCTATACTTCTTAGGATTACAGAGCACGTTCGAATGTGGTACTCAAGTACTTCTGCATTCTCCCCTTTTCACTACAACACGCCATGTCTCAGCAATCAAGTCTTCAATCACTTCAAGGGAACGTTCGATCATTGATTCACGTTCGAACATTCTTGCTTTGTTCCAAACTTTTCCAATTTTGCCCCTTAATCCACTAGTGTTACATCCAAGTGTTATATTTGTTTTCCTGGAGCTCTTGTTCATGTTAAAACCTGAAATGTCATCACTTAAACTCCATCAAAGCACAATTAGTCCCAAAAATGCATAGTAAAATGCTAACTTTAAGCACTAATCACACCTCCCAACCTAAATATTGCTAGTCTCTAGTAATACAACAATTGAATGCAAATCTATTTCTAATGCCTTTTTTGTAGGTCATCTGGTTGCATTTAGTATGTGCAACAAGCCGTTGAACCACTAGGTTTACCCTAATAGATGAGTGTTATCTCGTGAGGGTTTTCAATGAAGCTACCCACAAACTTCAATCGAACAGATGTGTATGTGAGATTGCTGATTAAAGTAAATTAGCACCATGGTCATTGGGACACCTAACCCTCAATTTAGACTTATATCCCGCATACTCCTCTTTCATAGGTATTTATTCTATGCAAAAATTAGCATTTGTTTCATTGGCATTTGAGATTCCTTGAGTAGTGGGAATGATCATTCTAGAAACAAGAATTGCTATAAAACAAACATTCCATTTTACCACCTTCCATGGATAGCTTTGATTTCACAACCCTCTCTTAGAGTGCTCTCAGCAAAAATTTGCTCTGATTATAGTGACTTGTTTCTCACAGGGCATGTAATCAGAAGATGGCCAGTTGAAAAAAATCACATGCGCAATTAGTAAAGGAGTGAAATTTAAGGAAACAAACTAATCATGTTTTGGCATAATCTCATGGAGGAAAATTGATGCAAATAAAGAAATACTATTTGACATATGCCGCGTGTAGTCGACGACCTACACATGCATCATACTTGAGATCAATTAAGACTTTTTATAGGTTGTAATGTGGCCAGAAGTCAGTGGCTAACAAAATGAAGTTAATGGTATTCAAAAAGCTATCTTTTCCTTATGTATTGTAGCACACTCTTTCTTACTTTTCATTCATTTTCCAAGAACTTGTATTTCTTTCTTTCACTTTTCTCATTTTTCACTTTCTTGGTAATTCTCTGTTTATCTTGTCTCTTTTCCTTTTCGGTTGTTTCCACCGAGTTTACTTTCATTGAACAGTAGCCACCATTGTCTTTTCTCTTTCTCTTGTTTTTCTATATCATATTGATTTATAAGAGAGTGCAAGAAAATTAGATAGCAAGGTATGTCAAGTATATTTTCTTGTGGCTTGGTGATCGTATGGGTTTTTCAAAAAAGAACTCATTCATTGAAGGCTCAAGCATGGTTGACTAGGGATATACTTTGTGAAAGAAAGTCTAAGGCTCAAAGTCAAATCAAAGATGGTATAAGATCCTTTCTCAAGTATGTGCACATGTATGTGTCGTATGCAAAGGTTCCTTGTGGGATATGTAAATTGATCACTTTAGTTGCGTCAATCAAAGCAAGGTTAATGAGATTATTAAAAAAAATGAAAGTGAAAGAGCTTACTTGAGTAATTGTGGATATCCTCTTATAAAGCATCGCAAAAGCTCAAAACTTACCATGGTATTCTCTGTCATCTCCACTAGTTATGTCGGGTGTTTCAAGGAATGTTGGTTATATAGCGATTCCATTTTCGAGTCTGATTATCTTGTACCTTAGGAATGACAAATACTAATGTGCATTCGACAATTTAAGCATAGAGAAAATACTAGTTTTCCAAGAAATGTGGTTTCAAGTCTTGGTTGCTAAGTTGAGGTGTCAAACCGATCATATGCTTTAGTCATTTTAACAAGCAACCTTCGAATGCACATTTGTTTCATTTATTATCAAGAATTACCAAAGTGCTAATTCTACATATTTAAACAAATAAAAGTGACAAACTGAATCATTCATTCCATATAATATGATGTTTACAGTAATATCAATGATTCAATCCATCCATACAAAAAGTGACCAAAACATAAATTTCAAATATCCACAAACATCTATAAAACAACCATCCACCATCAAGAATAGAAATAAATATCCATAACATCTACAAATATCCCCAAGAACACCCAAAAAAGAATCATATCTAAGAAGAAATAAACAGCAACCTAAACTCAAACTCTCCAAAAGAACAGAAATAGCCCTCTCAATCTCCTTCGCCTCCATTGTCTCCACAAACTCCACTAGATCCACCAGCTCCACCCCTCAAAAGACTAAGGATATCATCCTGCTTAGCTTCAATGCTAAGCATGATGTCCGGAAAAGAACGTTAGGTGGTCATGTTGGGACCTGCCTCTTTCTCTCTCTCCTCCTCCATTTCTCTCTCCTCTTCAGCATCAAGCTCCTCTTACACTTTATCAACTCCTTGGGGAAAGGGCACTTCTTGTCTTACAGCCGGGGCACCACTGTGGTCTTGGCTTCTCCAGAAAGAGGCCTTGTTTAGTGGTCCCATCGGCTTTTGAATCTCCATCTTAGGTCTCACCCCGACCTCGTGATCTATGCATATTTCAGTCACCAAAATAGCAAAAGGGAGTGCACTCCTCTTCACATCGCATCCCTTCTTCATTTCACTCCAGATATGTGAGGAGAGGTCGATGTTATGCCCCCTTCCAAGTGCATATGGCAATCAGGCCATATCAAGCAAGATCTCATTTTTCCTTCCTATGGGGGCTAGGTTGGATACTGCAATCAAGTTTAGCATCTTGTATTTATCGGTGAGCACTCCTTGCCTTAAAAACCTCCGCCTCGTCTATGAAAAATCTGTAACTCCCGTCAACTCCCTCCCAACCAAATTCGTTGCAACATTCTTTTTTGGAGGGTATGTCAGGTTTTGCACCTGAGGCACCTCTTTTCTCACTTCCAAAATACATGCTTCATCCACATCAATGTGAGTCACCCTCACATACGTTCGGATTGCCCCATTGATGATCTTGGCGTTGGAGTAAAACTCCCGTACCAAATCAAAAATGGCATCTCCGTCGTTCCGCAAAAACCACACCCAAGTCCTCCTCTCCATCTCAGCCAAGATTCCCAACTCAGCAAAATCAGTAATCACCACATCCCTCTCACAAACGAAAACATGTTTTTGGAAGAAATTTTCATTCCTTTCCGCCTTAAGAGCATTGGAAAATCGTGTTCGATCATATCTTTTTATCACTGTTCTCCCCTCCCTTCCCTCAATCCTTTCTTCCACAAAATTTGGCTCCTGGTTTCGCTTGGCAGATAGTTTAACTCTAGGCATGGCTTTGAGCTTAAAATGATTTCTGAAAAGTCTTGATTTTAGTGTGGGATTAAGGTTTTTGATGTGGGAATGAGTTTGGGAGGGTTGATTTTAGGTGAAATTGGAGAATTGAAGGTTTTTTGGGGGCTGGGTATAGCAAATGGGTTCTAGGGTTGGAGGGGTTTTAGAGGTTTTTGGGGATTTCTTAGTGTGGAAGAAAACTCAGGTTTTTATAATCTGAGAAGTAACGTTCGAACGTTACTGACGTTCGAACGTCTGTAGAAGAATTTTTAAAATATCATTCAAATGTGGGTGTCATTTGAACGTGGTGAGCTCCTAGTACTTTTGAGTTTTGTCAGAAATCAAAGTACTGTAAGCTCCTGTCGTTCGAATGTGTTATTGGCGTTCAAACGAATTGAGCTCCCAGTACTTTTCGTTTCCATCAGAGACTTCATCAGAGGCTGAGTACTGTAAGCAAGCGACGTTCGAACGCCACTTGGCGTTCGAACATCGAATCATACTCAAAAAAAAAAAATTGCATTACACTATACAATAAAAGAGGACAAAACACATAAGTTTGAACTAAAAATTCATGGCGTCTCAAGATAAGTCCCTACCCACGCTTTAGGTTGGTATACTGGGACATTCTTTACTCGGCCCATATTTTCATTTCAATCAAAAGAGTTTGTACAAAACAAAAAGGATTTTTTTTTTTTTACATTTTTTTACAAAATTCAAACCCTTGGCTTTCATCCCACTTATTCCAATCCGAGTCTCCCTCTGTATCTATGTAAGTCGAACAACTAGTGACTCTTCTAATTTCTTGTCACACAAACCAATGAAGCAAAGTACCGAAGTAGGATGGCGTGTCAGGATAATCCTTACTCTGCCCATTCATTATCAAGTCTAATCGATCGAGTGTGTAACTAGAAATTGGTATAGAATAATGATTATATCTTTTCTCATGGAAGACTCTACCGCATTGTTTACAAGCACTAAGCCTTTTGGCATGATGGCACTTAGCAAAGGTACTTCTGCCACAGAGGGGTTTTGCTTGCTCTTCTTGGATCTCATTCTTTCTTACCAGTCTTGCTTTTCTCATGATTACAGTATGCACATTAGAAGGAAAAGTGCGCAAAACTCCAGATTAAACCAAAAAAGTTTAACATCCATGCTTTATATTCTTTAAGACTCACTATCTTGTTCTTTAACATCTGCCAGTCACAAAGACGATCAGAGATGACTCATACACATAACCATCAAAATACAAAACACAGTACACAATCTGATCATGAACAGCAATAACAACACAAATTTAAAAATTTTCTATGGGCACATATGAAATGTAGTTCTCATTCCCCAACCTAAATTGAACATTGTCCCCAATGTTTTGAATTTACCGATATGTTGAGCTTTGGAGATGAGTTTGAATGGTAGAGATCTTGTTCATCTGCTAAAACCTACAAGCAAAATATACAAATCAAACATCTCTTTGCAGATCTGGTTTCCACTAGGATGAAAACCCTTGATTTTGAGTGCAGGTAGAAGAAGAAGAGTCATGTACAAATAGAGTAAACACATGCAGATCATGAGACAAAGGACTGGGTCCTTGGGTAGTATGGTCATGGTGTCGTTGGGAGATGGGTCATGGTTCTAGAAGATTGTGAATAGCGAAGAAGAAGAAGAAAGAAAAAGGAAAAAGGGGAAAGACGGCTTATAAAGGTGCGCCTGTGGGTCAAGTTTAATCAATTTTTTCCTGACCCGCCCCCTTTTTGTGTCGACAGGCGTTTTTCTCAAAGCGTTGTTCTAGATCCATTAAAAGAAAGATCTCCATATTTTTGACAAAGTTTTTCAAAAATAGTTTTAACCGCTGACCATTAACAGTAAAGATATTATCGTTCGGTGGATTTTCCACTTCTACTGTTCTGTGTTCAAACACCTTTTTGACAATATAAGGCCTGTCCATTTCTTGATCTCAACTTACCAGGAAAGAGGCGGAGTCTTGAATTAAACAACAAGACTTTTTGAAAAGGTTCAAAAGACTTCCGCATAGTGTTCTTGTCATGAAAAATTTCATCCTAGTTTTAGCAATCTTAGCATTTTCATATGCTTCATTTCTCAATTCCTCCAATTCGTTAATCTGAAGTTTTCTTGAAAGTCCAACCTTATCTAGGTCAAAGTTCATGCTTTAATGGCCCAGTATGCCCTGTGCTCCAATTCACAAGTAGGTGACACAACTTTTCATAGACTAATCGATAAGGAGACATGACCAAAATTGTTTAAATGCAGTGCGACATGCCCAAAGTGCATCAGTTAGTCTTGATGACCAATCAATGCGGTCAGGATTAAACATTTTTTCTAAAATTAATTTGATCTCTCGATTAGCTAATTCAGTCTATCCACTAGTTTGTGGATGATATGGGGTTACAATTTTGTGGAAAATCAAATATTTTTTCATCAAATTCCAGAAAGGACGATTGCAAAAATGAGCCCCCATCACTTATGATTGATTTAGGAACTCCAAACCGGGACAAAATGTTTTCTTTAAAAATTTGATCACCGTTTGATGATCATTATTTTGGCATGAAATTGCCTTAACCCATGTGGATACATAGTCTATGCCTACTAAAATGTATAGATAGCCTAAGGAAAGGGGAATTGTCCCATAAAATCAATGTCCTAACAGTCAAAATTTCAATCACAAGAATCGAATTTATGGGCATTATGTTTCTTTTGAAATGCTTCCAAACCTTTGGCATCTATCACAAATTAAACAAAAGGCATGGACATCTTTGAAAAGTGTGGACCAGTAAAATCCACACTGCAAGATTTTTGCAGCGAGTTTTCTTGAGGAAAAGTGGTCACCACATGCTTCAGAATGGTAAAAGGATATTAACTATCTGCCTTCCTGAGCGGGGATGCAACATCTTATGATTTTATCCTTATAGTACTTAATTACGTACGGATCTTCCCAAAAGAAGTAACGAACCTCCCTCAAAAATTCTTTTTGTCCACGAGGGAGAAAGTCGAAGGGAGTGTTCTAGTAGCAAGGAAATTAGCAATATCAGCATACCACGGGGTCTCATAATTTATGAATAGTTGTTTATCGGAGAATTTTCATTGATTGCAATCCATCCTCGTGAAATTCATTAGTTAACCTGAATAGTGGTCTCCACCACATTCTCAATACATTTCTTTGTCCTTGATGACCAAGTCAAACTCTTGAAGTAAGAGCATCCATTAAGAGCTAGGCTTAGCATCCTTCTTTTATGAGCAAGAATTTTAATACTGCAGGTCAGTGAACACAGTAACAAAAGAAC
>CAUOFW020007370.1:0-21207 GCA_963454935.2 Ilex paraguariensis | reverse complement strand
TTGTTTGAGTTTTGGAGTTTATTTAAAAAGTAACAATATTCGGATCTCAAAAACTAACTTAATGGGGTAATCAAAAAAAAAAAAAAATTGATTCACACTTAATCATTTATTCTAGCAGAGTAAAGGTCAAGTGCAGACTTATATACACACTCACACACCCAAAGCTATTTGATGTGAGATAGCTCGGTCCCCTTCCTCCCTAGTACAATTACCATGACCGCAGGACACTAACGGCCCAAAGAGAGGGTTTCTAGCCCACAACTGATATACCAAAATTAAGTCAAATTTTATATCACAATAACATTATTCTGATTTTAAACAAAGAATAAAGTTTGGAGTGCCCGTAAAAGCAAAGATTTTCAATCAGGAGTTTTCAAAGGAAAGCCGCATCTAAAGGGTTCCATTCAGATTAGAAAAATATTATTTAAACTTAAAATGTTGACTGGATCAATTATAATCATTGAATACATAGTGTTTGAATAAATACTGAGACCCAAAATTAAATCAATAACAGTGATTAATCAAGTTAACATTTTATGTCCAAGTAATATTACTCTTAAGATTATGTTGGGTATCCCGGATCACAAATGCAATATTATAGAGACTTAATTTAGAGTCTAATGAGAAACCCAATTTATTGGAGTCGTGCAACAACTATAATTAAGCCTCTAAATTAAATACAAATAAAAAATTTCAAATCTCAATGAAACAAGAATAATGCAGTTAAAAGATGGGCTCCGTTTAAGGGTTGGGCCAACTTAACCCAACCCATTAAACAATGGGGTGGACATGTTTACCTGTCCATCACTAACAATATAAAGGTAGCTATAAATTAATTCAAGAAATTAGATTCAAGGAATATTATTTCTTACGTTGGTCAAATCACATAAATTTGTCAACGGGGTAGAGCTAATATTAAGAACCCAAACATAGAGCATATGATTAAAAAATTCCATTCACTATATGAGGTCTCGATTTCACTTCAATGGTTATACCACGATGCTCTCAAAAGCCAATAAGCATTGGATATACTCATGTAGCCATGATATATTTGTTCTTTACACTTTAGCCCTTAGATCCTTGGTTAAAAGGATTTTTTTTTCCCTTTTACTTCCATTGCATTTGATAACTTAATTCAACAATTAAAACATAAAACATTTCACACTTTTTCAACCAAATGTGTAGGAGTATGCAAGAATTCAAAATTTCGACTTCGACTCTGGTTCGCCTCTGTTGGAGTCGAAGTTTGAAATCTTTTTTGAAAAAAACTCTAATTTTGACTTTTATTAAATAATAATTGTAATTATAAATTATGTAATATATTTTTATGTTTTGAAATAAAATCACATTTAATGACTGTATAAATATATAAGAGTTAAAGGATGAATTCGAAAAAAGGTAAGAGGAGCATGAGCAAAAGTGCAAAACTCTAAATCTAAAAGATTAGGCCCTGTTTGCTTTACGTTTCAAAAAAAAATATTCAAAAATTATTTTTAGAAAGAATTTTAAAAAATTATTTTTTTTGTATCATAGAACTTATTTAGTTTTATGATTCCAAAATCAATTCTACAAAATAGAAACAGTAAAATTTATTTGAACAATAACCCAAAAAAGAATAAAAACAAAAATATTGTGGCAGTGGCAGTGGAAGTGGGGTGGTGATGATGTGGTGGAGGGAGTGTGGTGGTGGTGGTAGTGGTGGTGATATTTTCTAAATTTTGAAAATATTGTTTCTAAAAATATACAAAATAGTTATAACTTGTTCTCTAAATCTATCTAATTTTTTGTTCTCAGTTTTCAAAAAAAAAACAAAAAATAACTCATCAAACAGTTTTTCCCTAATAAATAGTTTCCGAAAAAAGAAAATAATTTCTAAGATGAAAACCATACGAGGCCTAAAATCCAATATATGCGCTCCATTATCTCTCTCTCTCTCACATACACACACACACAAGATGACAGGCAAAGAGCCCCTCCATCTCTATCCATCTCTTAATCGATGACATCAACCTCTTTGTCTCTTTCTCTTAGTCGACGACAACAACTCATCCATCTCTCTCTCTCTCTCAGTTGACAATGAACAACCTCTCCGATTGAAGCTCTCAGATCTTAGATCCCACATCTCAGCGACTCTAATTGAAGCTATCGCCTGAAGATGATCTCAAACAGAAATAATAACTCTATCTCTCTCTCTCTGAGGATTTCAATCCTATTGTATTGGTCTTTAAGTTCGGAGTAATAATTAATAAGGACAGTCGGGGACATTCGTATTTCATAATCAGATGTGAAATTCTTTGATTTATGAAAGATGAACAACTATGAAAGTATTTAACAAGAATATTTTCATTAATCAAGAACTAAAGTTGGGGCTCGAAGGCAATTAGATATTGTCCTAGTCTCAACCATAAATGATGTCGATTAGGGATCAACGAATGTTGCTTTCAAGACTCCATTGGCACCGTATAAGAAATCAAAGTTTTTTGGGTTATGGGGGGAGTATGCTCGCAAGGTTAAAACTTAAAGGAATTGAAGAAAAGGAACCACCAAGAGTGGAACTTGTGACTTAATTTGACTCAATGCGAGAAAACTTACCAGGTCCAGACATAGTAAGAATTGACAAATTGAGAGCTTTTTCTTAATTCTATGAGTGGTGGTGCATGACCGCTCTTAATTGGTAGAGCGATTTGTCTGGTTAATTCCGTTAACGAATGAGACCTCAACCTACTAACTAGCTATGTTGAGGTATCCTTTCACAGCCAACTTCTTAGAGGGACTATGGCCTCCTAGGCCATGGAAGTTTGAGCAAATAACAGGTTTGTGGTGCCCTTAGATGTTTTGGGTCATACACGCACTACACTAATGTATTGAACAAGTTTAGAGCCTTGGTTAATAGGTCCGAGTAGTCTTTGAAACTACATCGTGATGGGGATAGATCATTGCAATTGTTAGTCTTAAACGAGGAAGTCCTAGTAAGCGCGAGTCATCAACTCGCGTTGACTACTCCCCTGTCCTTTGTACACACCGCCCGTCGCTCCTATTGATTGAATGGCCCGATGAAGTGTTCGGATCATGGCGACATGGGTGGTTTGCTGTCGACAACATCGCAATAAATCCACTGAACCTTATCATTTAGAGAAAGGAGAAGTCATGGCAAGGTTTCTATAAGTGAACTTGCAAAAGGATCATTATTGATGCTTGCAAAGTAGACCAACAAACTTGTCAAAATATGTTCGAGGTTGAGAAGGGATGTGTGAACCCCTAAAACACTTCCTCGCCTCGGGGATTTGCTCGTGTTCCCCAGCAGAGATTTGTTCAAGTTCTCGACAACGAACCCCAACACTATCTACACCAAGGAACCCTAACTGAAGAGCTAGTTTCCCAATAACCCATTTGCGGCATGCACAGAGGCATTTGCATCTTTTGAATCTAAAATGACTCCCAACAATGAATATCTTAGCTCTCGTACCAACGAAGAATGTAGCGAAATGTGATACTTAATGTGAATTGTAAAATCCTGTGAACCATTGAGTTTTTAAATGCAAGTTGTGTTTAAAGCCATTATGCTAAGGGCACGTCTGCCTGAGCGTCACGTATCAAGTCACCCGAACCCTAATGCCTAGTAGGATATAATGGAAGTTGGGACTAAAATTGGCCTCCCATCCACGACAATGCACAGTTGGCCCAAAAAATGAGTTCTTGAAGATGAATGTCACGACAAGTGGTGGTTGAAAGACTTCTCGAATCATGTCGTGAGACACTAAGTCTGTAGCGAACTCCAACCGTGACCCTGTGCGCCTTCTTCAACGATGGTGCTTCGACTGCAACCCCAGGTCAGACGAGATTACCTGCTAAGTTTAAGCATATCAATAAGCAGAGGAAAAGAAACTTACAAGGATTCTACTAGTAACGGACCAACGGTGAGCGAACTAGGAATAGCCCACCTTGAAAATCGGATGGTTACGCCGTTGAATTATAGTCTGGAGAAGTGTCCTCAGCGACGGACCGAACCCAAGTCCCTTAGAAGGGGGTGCCAAAAAGGGTGAGAGCCCCGTTGTGCCCGAACCCTATCGCACCAAGAGGCGTTGTTGTCGAGTTGGGTTGTTTGGGAATGCAGCCCAAATCAGGTGGTAAATTCCGTCCAAGGCTAAATATAAGTGAGAGACCAAAAACAAACAAGTACCGCGAAAGAAAGATGAAAATGACTTCAAAAAGAGAGTCAAAGAGTGCTAAAAATTGTCGAGAGAAAAATGAATGGGGGCCGACAATGCGACCCGGTCGGATGTGGAACAGTGATGAGTCAGTTTACCGATCGACTTAATTCATGGAACAATACAAATTGGTGGTTCTAACGGTAGCATTGGATTGTGTCCATTTTTGAAACTTTGCTCCGACTCCGCATGGACTCTGATTGGTAAAGTTAATATAGTGTTGAGTCTAATGGGAAAATTCACTTTGGCGAAGTCAAAGCCCACCCCTACAAATGTGTTTGGTATCTCAAATTTACATTACTTAACAAATTTAGGCACCTCCCAAAACTAAATCAAAATATTAAGTGTAAGATCCCACACCTACTACAAAATATTTTTTTCATCATGAATTAATGTACCCTCTGCAATTACGATCGACATTCATCCTATACCCTCACTCTCCACCACCCCACCACTACCACCTCACCAAAGTAATACCACTGTCTACCACCATTGTGACCGTCATCACCATCGAACCAACTATGACCATCATCCCAATGCTATTGTTACCACCACCATCAAACCAACAACTATCAACATCTCATTGCTACCATCACCATCACAACCACAACCACCATTATGATTGTCACCACCATCACTCCAAATCTCCAACCATTACCATCATCTTATAGCTGTCACCAGCACCACCACAATCACAACCAACAAGCCGCTGTCACACCACTACCATCACATAATCACACACCACCCCACCATCGTTATTACCACTTTCAGTAACTCTATTACCAACACAGTAAACACTATCACCTCAACCACTGTCGTCACCATTGTGATGATGGATATGGAGGTGGTGGTGGCAGAGTTGTGACACTAATAGTGGTAAAGTAAAAGGGGTGCATGTAGAGTGATGGGTGACAGGTGAGGTGCTGGGGGTGGAAGACTTAGAAAATCATAAATTTCAATCTTATGTTTAATATCCACTCTGTTCGGTAGGAAATATGGAAAGTAGGTGAAATGAAAAGTAGAAGGGATACACTTTCTATTAATCAAGAAAGAAAAGTATGAGTAATACACTTTATTTCCTCTGTGTTTGATAGGATTGATGGAACATAAAATTAATCATTTTTTTTTGTGCTTATTAAGATTAAGGGTTACAATCGAGTCTTGTCGTATCAGGTTCATTGTGGGTTGTGTCATACATTAGTCAAACCTAACTCAACTCATTTAAGTAATCGTGTCATATTGAATTGACCTGTTTATTTTTGTATTATGTACGTATTCATGTTGACCTATATAAACTTTGAATAAAAAATTTAATGCTAATATTCTATTTTTACTTAATTGAATCAATGTTCATACTTTTCCTACAAACTAAAAATTAACTTAAATAAATATAATAATAATAATAATAAATAAAAATATCTTTTTTATATAATAATTATGTCAGTACTTATTAAATAGTTACAAATTATTAACATTTTATGTCTATAATACTAGTTAAACATATTAATTTCGTGTTACCATGCAAATGAGAAAATAGAGAAAACGTTTATTCTTAAATAAACAGGTTGATGGTGCCAATTTTGGGTTTAATGAGTTGAATTGAATATGAACCTTTTTATATTTTCGTTTTCGTGTGTTAGGTCATTTTTCGAGTTCGTGTCGAATTATAATCAAATTCGTATTATAAAATTTATGTCGTGTTCGAATCGTATAATCGTATTGAGACAAAAATTTCTACCCCTGACTATAATAGAAAAAAATATTTTTTTATTTTAATTTTTTTTAAAAAATAAATATATATATTTTGTCATTGTATTTATATATCAAAGGATATGTACAGAAATAAGATACATTTCAACACAAATAATTCACTTTTAATTTACTTTCCTTCTAATTTTAGAGAGATTGAATTTAATGAGTTAAAAAAAAAAACTCATCATCCACTTTTCAATCATTCTAACTTTTCATCTTTATATTTTTCCATCATATGAAACAGAGTATAAATTTCAATACATGCCAATTACTTTTAAAATTATTAAATTGAGTATCCAACATTTAACTTACCATAATTAGTTTTTAATTTTATCAAATACCATCATATTTGCTAAATAGGACACATCTCTTGGAGCTACTAAATTTTGAACCATTATTTAGTCGCTTAGCTATTCATCGTAGGTGGAGCCAGCGATGTTAAATCCATGTCTATCGAAGGACTTGAACATTGTCATTAATGGCTCCAGTCCTGTCTCAAAATATAATTAAGGCCAAAGCTACTTCATACATAGGGTTAAACTACATTATCAAAAAATAACATTTTGATCTTATACCTTTTGTTTTAGACTACTTTGAAATTGACACGGGTAAACTTTTTATTATTGTATTATTCTTTTTTATTATTTCTACAATCAATGGTTATAATTAACTCAAATACGATAACTAAAATATATTTGTTGGTATGATACCAAAGGTATCGGTTCTAATCCCCAATTTGATTATCTCCATTTCAACATTAGAAAGACAAACACCTAGGGGTGCAAATTGGGCGGGCCAACCCGAGCCCAACACGAAAAAAACAAGACTTGAATTAAAATTTTTAATACTTCAGTTGAATTTGGGCAAAAAAACTTCAATCCGAATTGAAATTAAGCAAGTCTCAGGTTGAGGTCTCGAATTATAAAATTCAATTTGAATATTAAAATATGATTGAACCCGATTACTAAATCAGGTTGAATCAGAATATACATAACTATATAAATATATTTAACTAAGGTTAGTATTTATCTTCACTCTTTAGAGTCAAAATTTTTATTTCACTTCAAGTTTTCATCCCTATGGCACTCCTTCCTCTCTCAATCGTCATTCATCTGAGTCGTCTCATCTCCTCAGCCTCCCTCTCTCTGAGATCATTCCTCCTTCTCTCACCCTTTCTCTCTTCATTTGCGCCTCACCCTTCATCTCAAATCACTAAAAAAAATTAAATCTACACTTGAAAAAATCAAATCTACACTTGAAAAAATCAAATTTACACTTCAAAAAATTAATCTAAATTAAGTAACCAAAGTCAACCCAATTTTTAACCCCAAATCAGCCTGAATTAAATAATTCAAATCCAACTCCAGCTCATCCGAATTAAACTCGGGTAGTACTTGAGTTGAGTACCTCAGGTTGAGGTAACATTAGGATTAGGGTTAGGGTTAAAGACTATATATTTAGGATTGAGTTAGGATTAACCTCTCAACCAACCCAAGTTGCACCCTATAAGCACCCACGCACAACCACATGACATGACATTCATTCCATTGTTACCCCATGAATTTAGTGTAAAAATAACTTTTAACAAGATACAACATAATTTGCCCTGATCAATGTGTATAACGTCCATTGGACTAGCGATCACTAACTAGATTAATATCATTTCCACATAAATCTGAATACCAATAATGTTGATTTAATGTTTTACTAAAGCCTATACTGGGTCATTTAATCCTGCATTGTTCAGCATGAGCATTAAGCTGCGTCTCGACTCTAAACCTCCTCCTCACCTAAACCAACGGCAAAGCGGCCAGTGTTCTTATCCTGCACAAAGGCAAACCATCAACACACTTCACATAGGCTTAACGGCATACATTGACATTAGCATTGTATACATGGTGGGGGTGAGCTCTCTCATATATATCCTCTATTTTCGTTCTTGATAGATCATTGTATATAAGTGAGTCCCTCACTGATGCATGGTGCGGGATCTACCAGGAAAATGGCAAGAAAAAATACTAAAGGATATCTAGATCCATACATTGAGAAAACAACATTCTCGTCACTAAAGCTTTTACAACTTCTAAAGCCTAAGAAATGACCTAGTAGTTGCAGGTCACCCGATTACAAACAGAATCCTAATCATCAGGCAAGCATAGGTCACGTATCCAAGCAGAAACATATTAAAAAAATAATTATTTGTCTAGAACATTTCATAATCCCATTCTTTTAATATTGAAAACTTGTTGAACAGGCAAAACACATGCAACTAAACAGTAGAATGAGTTAGTGGACTTCATCTATAGAAAAGAAATTACCTGCGACAATGTACGCTGCTTGTTCAAGAACTGGGTCCTTGCCTTACTAAGAACCGAGTTCGGAGATTTGTACAGCCTCTGCATGAAAAGATAATTACCTTCGTATGAGAGAGAATGAGAATGATAAGAAGGGGGAGAGAGAGAGGGGGGGGGGGGGCAAAGCAACCTCTATTCGGCATAAATACAAAAAGAAACAGTGCACACACCTAAGTCGTATAAAGTCAACAGAATTCAATAAAAAGAGCATTACATTCTTCTCCCACATTATCCTGAATGTGAGATCAGTTTTTAATATTTATAAAATGTAGGAGATCAAAATTGCAGCGTAAATTCACAAAGCAAAAAAAGAGTTCATAGAGGATGCCCAATATGAAACCAAGCCGCCTCTAAATTCAAAATGTAGAAGCTTGCCAACAGCTCTCATAAATTTATTAAATGTTTATGCAACTATGATATGTGTAGTACCTGGTAAATTCATAACACATGTCTACACCATAACATGACAAAATTGGCAACAGTCATCAGTTTACATGACAGTGGTGCCCAACAAGCCCAGGAAGATTGGTACGGACAACAACATCACGACAGGCACACTAGTGCCACGACAGGCATTCCAGTGTTGCGACAGGCACCATCCCCACGAAGGGCGGGATCCATCCTCTTCACATTGGAAATGGGAAAATGGCACCGCAAAAGGTCAAGGGCAACCTTGGCATGACCCGCCTCCCCTACTGCGGAAACAAGACACAAGCCTAGGATTGCATAGCCAACAGGAATTGGTATCCTCGATCTACTGGACACAGTTACTCAACTGACCCACTGGACTAAGAGGAGGGATTCTCACCTAGGGACTGGCAGTGTGGCCCTCCTCAAAAGAGAACTAAGCAACGGGCGTTGACGAGCGTGATTGTCAGCCTCGACTTAAGACAAGATCTCGACGGTTTAGTCTACTCGAGCAAGCCTCCCAGTGTATGGCTCACTTCCTACTAGGATGTGCTTGACTGAGATCTGGAGGGACTCCTAAAATAATTGGGATTATTGTTCCGAATTAACATATGGGATAATGAGACATGTGGATTAGTAATTGAAGGATTGAAACTATGTAGGTTTATACTATCGGACCCCTTGACAACAGTCTCAAGGAAGGGTTCAAAGAGGGAAAGGAGGACCCCAGGTAGGAGAGCGCTAAGGGCATCGTGTACATAGACTTCTCGAGATCAGGGTCCCTCAGTGGCCAGTAGTGATCATTAACCTTGGGAACCCCCGTTTCGCCTCAACTATTGCACTTTCCCCGAACCACGTCCATACTTCGTTTGGAGGAAACATCACATCTAAGAAATTAATGTCGGAACAAGTAACTCAAAGTTAGCGGCCATTGGTATCGCCGTGATTAAGGCAGTTGTGGGTTAACGTGGTCGTTAAAGGATCGCGGCGGACAGCCCGACCCTGGGCACTGTGCCATAAATACTCGTATTAATCGCCCCACTGCGGAGGATAAGATTTCTAGTTGGTGAGAGCATTTTTCACTCTATTCACCTACGCTGCCCAATCAATTAGTCCCTTCGTTAACAGGCTGTTCGAGTGTCTTGCATCTCATCTATTTATCCTACTCATCCTTTTTGATTACTTGGTACAGACGCGTGTGTCAGCCTTCTTTAACTCTCCCACCTACAATATGCAACCCACAATATGCAAGTAACAAGGGTCATAGCATTGCGCAGAGTATCATATCATATTATGTCATACAAATGGATACAATTGTTTTAAATCGTCAAAAATACCTACTTGTCAGTACAATATACTCAACAGCTACATATGTATTCCACCAAAAACTTATACTTACGAATACCAAAACAATGCAGTAAAATGGTGTGAACTTGCCTTCTCAATAGCAGATATACGGCCCTCAGTTCCTAAAAGAAGTTTTGACTTAGGTGTGAAATCAAATAGGTCGTGAAGAAATTCATTTTCCTGTTTTAATCCAGAAACAAAAAGGATAAATAATTGGCTGTCAGAACATAATAGAGATCAACAAGAATTTTCGCCCAAAAGATTCTGGAGAACAAGTTATGGAATAAAAACAGAACCTGCATGTGCTTAACAAATCCTCCGCCAAGAAAATGCTTCAGAAAGTTCAACTGTTTCAAAAGAAAGATTATAAAACTTTTGAATGTGCGGGCATTCACATTTAAAATTTTAAAAATTAAAAAAACATCAATAAAAGAAGAGGATGAACTTGTATCAATTGGGCCCAAGTTGTTGTGCTTAGCAACTCTCCACCAATCTTCAATGAGGTATCTGGACTATAGCCATCCTGATGTTCATTTAAAGAAATGTCACTATACCAGCTAACACACAGGTAGAGGGTCATAAGTTTATATTCCGACACTGATAATAAAGTACCTCAAGCAGTTCTAGAATATCTCTAAACGAGTTCCGCTGGTGGTTAAGATCTTTCTTAGCAGAACCTTTACCACCTGCTTCTACGGAAAGGTTTCTCACTTGATTAAGGATTTTTTCCCTCAATCCCTGGATATGTACAAACTCCTGAGAATTTTTCCCTTCAATAGTGGAGCTGTCATTAGATCCTTTAGCTTCACCACAGAACTTATCCAAATTTCCCATCTCAAAAATTAAGGCAAGTGCTTCACCACCTGCAATGCGTACAGACCTATCATCCTTGTCTAGCAGGGTAGAAAAATAATAAATTGACCTGCACAAGAAAAGGTAAGTTAATTTCTCGCTGAATCTGCTAGGCACCAATTGTTGGCCTTGCAACTGTTGGCACTTGTGTGCAAAGTTGTTAGTATCGTACGATACGCGATACGTATCGTACGATACGTTACGATACAGCCCTAAAACGATACGGATCGTAGTTATGTATCGTTTTTGCGTTGTATCGTCCGATACACGATACGTTTTTACGATACGATACGTATCGGTACGATACGCACGATACGTGCAATTTTTTTTTTTTTTTTTTTTTTTTTTTTTTAAAAAACGACGTCGTTTTGTGCTCTGATTTTTTTTTTAAAAAAACGACAAGTGAAGACTTGTTGGCATCCGATCACAATGATGATGATGATGATGCATTTTCAATTGAAATTGAAGATTGAGTTCAAAATGGATGTTAGAAATTTGGATTAGAAGTCTCTTTGGTGTTTAAAGTTTGAACTTTGAATTAGTGAACTATGGTTGTGAACTTTGCATTATAATAGTAGTGGATTATGTTGATAACTTGAATAGTTGGTGGAGTATTAATGAAATGCTATATTTTTTATGAGTGTATGACTTTTTTTCAAAGGTATATATATTTTTTTATTATTTATTTAAAATTGCATCGTATCTTACGATACACGATACGATACAATATTTGTATCTTACGATACGCCTTCCGATACACGATTTGATAACTATGCTTGTGTGTAATGAAGCCCAAGTTTAATGGCACCTAGCATAGGTGTAGGTGTTTTCTTAGATCCAGCAAAGTTTAGAAACTCTCTTATGGCAGTGATCAAATATATGGGTATGTGTATTTGGGCCTGTGCGTGTAGGCAAGCAAGTACGTGTGTGAGAAAGAGAGAGATCATTGAGCTAAGATCAAGATCTACTCACTGTTGCCAACTTTTAGAGTTAAGTGTCCATCCATCCATAGTTGTTAGGAGAAATGACCAAGCAGATACCACAGCTGTTATCATAACCGGTGAAGGTTTAGTGGCAACAACCTGAAATGTCCACCAGCAGTTTTCCATCACAATTCCAATGAAAACAAACACATATAGATTAATCATCAAATGAAGAGTAGCAGATTTATGCATCAAAAGTCCACAGGTTTGACAACAACCATTACAAACAAAATCAAAGATATCACCAGCAAAAACTGATCAACTTGCAAAACCAAAACAGATACAAATAGCAAATAATATTGCTTGATCCAGTGCACAACAGACCAATTTGTGAACAAATGCACAAATACTAAAAGCATGTAAACATGGTGAGATTCAATGTGTTTCAAATGAAAGAGAATGAGATGTGGATACATACATTAGAGCTAAGTTTTGGATGAACCACTTGCCACATTATTTGCATTGATTTTTCTGTTTCCTCCGCCTCTTCGCCACCAACAAAAGTGATTATAGCCAAACACTCCAGTAACTAGCATTAAGGATGCACATTGCCCATAAAACAACAGATTTGTGACTCAGCATCTTGTGCGAAAATTAAATACAAATTTAATTCATGAGAAAAAAATACAAATTGGAATCAGGAAACCAACCAATGCACCAATATCATACGTACCGACGATATCTTAGTTGTTTCAGACAGAGATTTAAGGGCCTGTGAAATAGGAGAGACTGATTCTTCCAATATTTCTTTTGCTTTGTCCCCAGGACCAGTTGTTAGAGCCAACAACCCTAACAAAAGAAAACAAAAATTTTTAAATGTGCTTCAAACCAAGCTATAAAGCCCAAATGCGTCAAAAGAAGAGTATGACCACTAACCAATTGCATGAGATGCTAAAGCTATCTCTTTGGCAGACCCCTTCTTGATGGAATTCAGAAATTGATGCAGTAATGTTGCAAAGCTACACAAAAACAATAATACTGTGAGAACCTCGAAAGCACAGGGGTGTTATTGAAAAAAGACCAACAGGCCAATTGCTGCATCATTCTCTAATAGCTTTCAGGCAGACAGATGCATCAATATCTAATAGCATTCCTGTTCTTTTTATTTTTTTTTATATTTCATTTTATACTTTTGCACTCTAGTAAACCAGCTTAAAAGAATCCCAAGAAGCAAAGTGCAAAGGGATATATTTGGACAAGTAGCACGGACTGAATTGTGGTTACCACATGATATTCTATGGAAGTTCACTTAGATTGCTTGCATAAACAAAAAAGAGATAGAAGTTCACTGGCAAAGAAACCAGTTGAAACTATATCAGCTAGAAACAGATTCTAATCTTCGCAAAATGATATCCAATGAAAACAAACCATGATTGACCCACCTTTTCTCTTGGGGAAGTTCTCAAAACAGGCTCACATAGCCTAAGAGAAACTCATAACAGAACAATGTCCAACAAAATAAGATTAAAAAAAAAAACAGCATAACAGCTTACTTCTTTTCCACAAACTCGTGCTGCAAGTATCTATTAAAGACCTCTATAATTGAAGCCAAAGCTTTCTCTCTTGTGGACCCCCTATAAACAACAGATATACATAATAAGACGACATTCATATATTTAGGTAAGATAATAAAACAGCAATCCACATTTGATTGCAAGTCTAGCCAGACTCCAAAGTTAGTAAATCTCACTATAACATAGGATTTGTTAACCTTTATGGCACAATTTACAACTGCAACGTACACAAATTTCTTTTGAACTAACATTCAGTACCTTTTCTCATATAAAGCATCCAAACACTGATCAAGTATACTCTCTTTCTCAAGCTGAACGTCCTCAGCACCGGACACAAGCACATTATCCGACCGGAAAGTAGACGACGAACTCACGCTATCGGTGTCGTCACTATCCAAAATCGCAGCATTCTTACGTTGAGAATTTCCTACAACAAGAACTCAATTCACATTCAACACCAATCTTGAACAAGAACAGAAAAAAGAAAACGTTAACACAAACAATTATCAAAACCGCAGGGATTTTAAGCTCAATTATCTAGAAACCGAAGGAATGTTTAGCAAAAACTCATATTCTAGGGTTTCGCACAATTTTAACGAACAAAATTAAACGAGAAACATTAGGCATTTGACAAAACCTTAATCAATCAAAATAACACTCTGTAATTGACAAATCGGAACACATATTGATACATATATACGCATAATTAGGCAAAAGAACTTACGTTTACCCATTCGTGACAAATCGTAGTCGATACCGTCAAAAGAAATTACAAGGTTGACGAAGAAACAAACGATGAAAAGATTTAGAGAAAAATAAATGGGAGGGAAGAGATTGAACCGAAGAAACTGTGGTAGAATTCAATGAAGATTTATCCATGAAAGATTTTTTTGAAAGGAGTTGTAAAGAGCGATGGATATCTCTCTCTCTAGATTTGAGGCGGTATAGATGTACGGAGAGCAAATGGGAATCCACGAGAAACTGGTGCGTTTATTGTGAAGAGGAGAGAGAGGGAATTGTTCAATTTGGTCGTTTGGAGTATTCGGTGGGTGGTAGATAGCACAGCGAAGTAGTGTGAGGGCGATGACGTGGAATATATATTGGCCTTATGTTGGGAACGACGAAAGGTGTGAGATTAGGAGAGGAAAATGTGTTGATGTGGGACCTACGTGCCAGCTGGGGACTCTCGGGCACATAGAAGGCGTGTGGGTTTAGAAAGCACGTGAGTTTGGGAAACGGTTACAACGGCACGTGCGCGCTTTCGATCAAGTGCTAGCTTCTCGGAGTAGTGGTGGACTCTGTCCAGACGTTTCTCTCTCTTGTCGTAAGCAAACAGGTCATGTTTATGAATTTTTTTTTTTTTTTGGGTAAGCATGTTTATGAAGTTATTATTACTTTTAAATTACTAATTTTTGGGAAATTTTTTTTAAAATTATCAATCTATTTGAATCAATCTCTTAATAGATTTTAATAGTGAAATAGTCGGAATAAAGGTGCACGCATCTAATTATACATTGGTACAAAATTCAAGTTGGATTCAAGGTTTGCAATCATCTAATTTACAAAACAATAATTCTATTCTGACTTAAAAAATTAGTCTAATTTTTTAACATAATGATATGATAAGGAATAGAGTAGTCCAAAAGTTACAATCATAACAACACTATTAGACCAAGTCTTGGTGGCCAATCGTTTGAGTTCGAGGGAATAATTTGCACAAACTTGGACATCCTCTAATAAAAAAAAATAACATTATTAGACTACATTATTGGATTAATAAATTAAATCAATTTTAATACTACTCTTTGTAAAATTATTTGTGTAATAATTGAAGGACAATTACAGCAGCATAAGAAGTCAAATAAATTTAATGCTTCACGTGTTCTGTTAGACATGAATAACATCCACCTACAGCCTCTCCATTTTCAGTAATGTTTATGCATGTTACAAAAAAGAAAGTTCATTGGCACTATGGAAAAAGGTTGGGTGCGGGCCTACACGTAGAATATAGGCTACAGTACCATTGGCTATGTAGAGTCAAAATCAAATTCTGATCTTAGCATTCTTTCGGTAGGAACATCTTTAATAATACTCTCTATTTTAAAAAGATTGAAGACTGAGATAGGATGGGCAACTTGTTGTGAGTTTAAAGTATTTCTTCGAAAAAGATTTTTCAGTTTTAATAAAGTAAAAATAATTTAAATTTAAATTTAATTTAAATTAGGGTTAAATTTTAAATTTAAATTTAAATTAGGGTTAAAAATACTCTTATAGAAGAAAATCTGGTGCACCGACTACGATTGTTTTATTAATGCTGATATACTGAGTTCAATTGACACGCTTAAACTGGCTGAAAAGATATTTGCTAGATGGCACTCAACTCTCCAAGGGGTAAAGATTTGCATAAAAGAGGTTTGTCCAGTAGCGAAAATTTGAGCCCCAGATTGAAAGAAACCATGATGAACCGAAAATGGACTTGATGTAACTACCTTAAATTATAGGTTTGAGTTATGCACTTTTCTTTTGATTTTTGAGAGTTTTGTTATAAATTCCACATAACTTTTTAATTTATTATATTCATAAAAAATTATTAGTGACGTAAAATAAATATAAAATTCATATTTTAAAAATTATTATACATAATCTATACATACATATAATTATTTTTTTATTTCAATAAAAAAAGGCAAAAAAGCTAAAAAAAATCACTCCAAATAGACGTTCTCAACCTTTCCAGCTTTTTTTTTTTTTACAGACCGAAAAAAAAAAAAACCTTTCCAACTTTTTAAAGAACACCGCAAACAATTTTAGAGAACATTTTTAATTCTGATTTTTTGTCAAAGCTTTTCAAATCCCAGCTTTTTATCTAAAAAAACTTGCTCCAAATATGCCCAATATATTACTCAAAACCAAACCCAAAGTTCAGAAAATAAATGCAAATAATCCAACAAATACATGATCAACCACTAGAACACTGAATGAACACATGAAAAAATCAAAAGGTATAGTCTACAAAATCAATTAGATTTAGGAAGAAATCCAATTGTAACCCTTCTAAGTGTTCTGTCAGACCATACTTCAAAGAAAATGTTAGATGAAAGTCTAAAAAAGATGCTTACAAAAATTACCTAACTTTTGCAGCTGTATATGTGGGTGATCTTAAGCATTTGAATTTGCAACGCTTCAGCTTTTACTGTATGAAAGATGCTATCAACTCCAGTGATGATAGTAGTGTAAATGTGGTAGAAAAGCACTTCCACGAGAGAAATCTCAGGGAATTGAGTCACAATGCGCCCCCATTCACTTCAGCTGAGTTCATGTTGATCCCACCGGGATCATCTTAACGGCAGCAGCAATTGGCATGCCAAGGAATCCGATGGAAACGCTTGCAAACCACTGGTGTAAACTGAGGGGGGAAGTGTTTGCAAAAGTACCCAGAATTTCAACAATAACAATTTGGAAGAAGACCGTGGAAATGAGTACAGCCACAAAGACATAGTTATTCAGTATGCCCTTGAAGACATTTATCTTCTCCATATCTCTTGAGCTGATCTCGTTGAAAAGCTGCAGAAAAAATCACCATTATTTTATAACTTGCATTAACTTTTGGCAAACTAGGCACATAAATTGTGACCCAGAACTATTAGTTTGACTTATTCTAGTCGGCTCCGCAAATTGTAAGTTTAGCAACTAGGAAAATTACATGAATTAGTTTCCCTTGTAACCATGAAACATATAATATCATCGGTGCTACCTTTATGCTTATGCTTAACGACTTAAACTTTCATCTTAATATCATAAGGAAGAGTTACCAGTCCTGTAGGATGAAATGTGATGCTATCATCAATACTATGGCCTTAAACTAATGTGTCCTGAGGTGACTGAAGCGTTAAAATCCAACATAGGATAACTACTTCATGCCCAGTAATAGGACGTGATGATGGTGGTAATACAAGCGTTTTGTGTTGTTTTTTTTGTTTTGGTTGGTAGTGATAGAAGATTTACTAAGGGATTATAACACAAGGAAGTCATCTCCACAAGTCAACTGAACAATTTGTTGTAATGCTGTATGTCAAGACTCGTGTTTACCTGGCAAAATACGAATGAGTTAAAAATGATTGTGTTAAGAATCAAATCAGAATCCGGGCCATGGATATGAAAGACTGCCTTTCCTGCTGTCTGCAGATACCATATTACTATCAGCTGATATAAAGATTGCCCTGAAATGTTCCTCCACATCACATTACTAATGAAGTTCCCTTTCCTTCCAACTGGTAACCGCTTCATTAAGTCATTGTTAGGAGGTTCAGTGGCAAGTGCAAGTGCTCCTAGTGTATCCATGATCATATTGACCCATAGAAGCTGAACCGCAGTGAGGGGAGCATTTCCTGGAAGCACATAGCACAAGCAAACACAAAATGGAGAACAAAATATGACATATGGAAACCATAAATTAAAAACAGGGAATCTGATATGGGAGTGGATAAGGATCAATCAATGCATACCTGTTAAACAGGCTGAAGAAAAATTGACAATCAGGGCAACAATATTCACTGTCAGCTGAAACTGAACAAATTTCTGAATGTTTACGTATACTGAGCGTCCCCATTTCGCCACAGTTGGAATTGTGGAGAAATTATCATCTAAAATTATGACATCAGCACTCTCTTTAGCCACCTGAAAAGAACAAAAAATATAATTCCTACTTCTTGTTTATTTTATATTTACAGTAAGTCAAGAAGCCATCCACACAAATATCAAAACTGGGACCGGATGAAGAAAAGCAAACATAAGAACGCGCGCATCACAACCAGTAGCAAGGAAAGCGAGACAAAACCAAGCAAACAAATCATAATGGCTCCAAAAGCAAAGGTGATATCCGAAACTCCAAAAGATGGAGCCAGATGGCACAAGCCCTAGCAATCTTCTGGCTACATCAAAAGCATAGAAAGTTCAAAAAATAAAAATAAAAATAAAAACAATAAGAAAAAAAAAAAAAAGAGAGGTTAAACCATCTACCAGACCTTATCTGACTTAAGGTTCATCTACTTTCAATGAAAAAGTAATTGAGCAAGAATTTAAAGAAAAGAATGGGAAATTCAAAAATATTAAGTACGAAACAGTCAGCATTTGAGCTTACATTCTAATGTTTATATGGATCAAAAGGAGTCATCTTGTCCAGTTTTCATTACTTACATCATAATATGGATCCAAAGGAGCCATGTTGCCAATTTTTCATTAGTAAAATCATGAACATTTGGTCTATGAGCCAGTTACAAATGAAGTTACATAGACTACATTACAAGCCAGAAGCTCCATAATGTATAAGACATCCACAGTTGTAACCATGGTTCAAAGTATCGCCCGATACTGATACAAGTCGGTTGAGTCGTACCGTTAGATAATATATTATACATATAAAACCGAGTATTGCATGACACGGCCGAGTCATTCGAGTTATATTCCAGTCAATCCCAAATCGCCAAGTTATCATCCCCGAATCGGCTAATATGTTTTTGCAACACCACAATATAACCTAAATCTCTTGTTATATTCAACATGTTTTTTTATGCCGTATCACCTGATAATGCGCCACACTGCGACGCAGCAATTGATATCTCAAAGCTCTCCGAGTCAATGACCGATACCGCAACCTTAAACCATAGTTGTAATAGTACTAGCGGAAGTCTATTCCTCATGCTTCCCACCACACAAAAAAATAGTCTTGGAAATAAGAAGCAAATAAATGGTTGTGGTGGAGATAAAAATTTGTCCAATATGTTGGGTTAGATTGGAGTGCACACTGTTTAGATCAGTATTGTGAAAGCCACGCGAGCGCCTAGGTGAGAAGCGAAGCGAAATAAGACTCTGTCGCCTTGAACAGCCAAGGCGAAGCAAAAGTGAGTGAAGTGAAGTGAAGTTAAAGCGAAGAGACAGGCGAGAAAAGCAAGCGACTTTGTTAAAATACAAGTTATGTTCTTCTTTTCTTCCCTCCTCTTCTCTTCTTCTTCTGGTCCTGCTTCTTCTTCCGATTCTTAGTTTTTATTTTTCTGGGAATCTTTGATTTCTCTAGTTTTGATTCTCTATTTTAATTTCTTCTTCTGGTTCTGCGTCTGTTTCTGATTTTTGTTTCTCCTTCCGCTTCTGATTCTTCTCTGGTTCTGGTTCTGCTTCTGTTTTATTTGGGCTGGGATTCTGTGTTTCTGTTTCTGGGATTCTCTGATTTCTCTGGTTCTGATTCTCTGTTTTGACTTCTTCTCTGCTTCTACTTCTTTCGGTTCTGCTTTGTTTCTGTTTCTGGTTTTTGCTTCTGGTTTTTGTTTCTATTCTACTTCTATTTCTGTTTATGATTTCTGAAATCTGGGACTCTGATTGTGCTTCCGTTTCTATTTCTGTTTCTGTTTCTGATAGATGAAATTCTAGGACTCTGATTCTGCTTCTTCAGTTTCTGTTTCTGATTTTGCTTCTTCTGTTTCTGATTCTGTTCATGTTTCTGCTTATGCTGATTCTATTTCTGATGTCATTACTTTTGTTTTAAGTTGCTTGATTAATATGTTCTATATCTACTTATTTGATTGTAATGTGATAGTGTCAATCATAAAATATTTGCTTGTTTTTTTTACTGTTTACTTCGATTCGATGAAGCGTTCGCTTCGCCTCTCGCTTCTCGCTTAGGCCTCTAGAGACTTGTTCACTACGATTCGCTTTACACCTTAAATAACACTGGTTTAGATGACCAATTACACTTTTGGCGACAGTTCCTTCTCTTACCTCCTTAAAGATTGTTCTCCAGATTCAACAACATCATACCGAGAAGGAAAATTTTATACGAATTCAAAAGGAAAATTTTTCCATGCTCGCCTTTCCAAAAATTCAGGCATACCAAAGAATCTAGGTTTGGAACAAAATAATTTCTTGGACAATAATAAAGCAGCATTGGAGTATCACCTCCGTCCCAGCAATGCCCATTGCAAGGCCAATATCTGCTTTCATGGAGTGCCGGAGCATCATTTGTACCATCTCCCGTCACAGCAACAACTTCTTGAAATGTGGTTCGTAAATGTTTCACGAGTGTATGCTTATCTAATGGAGAAGATCGAGCCATTACCTGCGACAGAAGAAAATATCAGAAAATCTAATTCCGCAGTTATCACTATGTACACTATGTAGGTAGCTAATGGCTTATTGAAATATTTATAATAGTTACACATTGTCTATGTTTGTATTACTATATTCTCCAGCAATATTGTGACAGCCACTCAAGCAGGGCAAGATGTAGAGTGTAACTATATCCGAAATAACAGATTCTGAATACATAAATGCATACTCTTTTAAAAGTTTTAGTGTTCTATCCATTGATTGTTGTTACGGCAACACCTTAAATTCAGCCAAGATAACAAAATTAGAAATGTAGAAGAACCTGAAGATTTGGAATAATTTCACACAACTCCTCCTCACTTTTCATCCTGAATATTGGGCCTTCAATAGCTATACCACTATCAGTGAGAATTCCACATTCTCTGGCAATTGCCTTCGCGGTGTTTTGTTGTTGTCTCCTGTTACCATCCGCACAGTAATGCCAGCAGACCTACAAATTGCAACAGACTCCTTTGACACCAGGACGAACTGGATCTTTAATGCCAACAATTCCTAAACAAATATATCCCTCAAGGGGAATTGGGCTCTCAGCAGAGAACTCACTTCCCATGTCCATATATGCAAGACATAGAGTTCGAAGAGATTCGTTAGCAAATTGGTCAATGTATCCTTCAGATGCTTAGTCGAAGCT
>CAUOFW020007369.1:382679-384861 GCA_963454935.2 Ilex paraguariensis | reverse complement strand
TGATTTCACTATCCAGCAAGCCTACTTGTTACGCACCATACAGACATGTGTTGGGATAGATTTACTTGTTCTTATATTTGGGGTTATTTGGCGTGCTTCAGACGAGGGGTGGATTTCTTAAGTCCTTAAATTTGGCTACCAGATCACACGCATATGCAAGGACAAGGTTTTCCCCTTATAAGAGTTGGACGAGAAGAAGGCCTCGATGAAGCCTATTCGTTAGGACATAGTGCGACAGAGTGCATCTCTTGCAAGATATGAGTTCAACCTTGTCAATGTAGAGGCCAAGGGAGATGAGGCAGAACATGAGGATCATATATTTCCTCCACTAGTTAGTATCATGCTACTTCTAGACCACCAACATCTGTTGATACTCATGTGAGTACCTCCACTACACCACCATCAGAGATTAGTTTTGAAACCGTGTCAACCCAGTTGTCTTCTATCATGGGCATGCTCACTCAGATGCAGAAGCGTATGGATGACTAGCACAACCTTACTCTGCAAAGGTTGGACACGATTGTGGTCGGGTTCTCAACCTCGAGAAAGCACAACAGAGGCCTTGAGGGACTATTGGAGGTCATCTAGGGCGATTCAATGGAAAAAATGGGGTAGGTAGCCATGGTTCGAAGAATACCAAGGAATTTCAGGGTCATCCTAAAGATTGTGCAGAAGATCTTCCCCAACACGATTACACACATGAAGTTCTAAGATCACTTAGAGGGGGTGGTGAATAGGTCTTTCACCCTTCGTGCGAAATATTTTCCTAATTAAACCTAATTATCACAATTACCAATTGATTAATCATTTTTAGTTCAATTAACCCATTTTGATGCACAAATCCTTAAATGAATGTATGGATGCATGAATACCCAATTCAATAATCAACCCTAATTTTATGTAAATCTACCATTCTTATCCCTTCAAAGACCTTCCATCAATTTCAACAAATTTATCAAGACATTAAATTGACCGTTCACGCATAAGATCAACCACATGGTGTGTGACGCATTGCAAGTATGTGTGTGTGTGAAGTAAAGCAATAAACAACAACCAAAACACAATCCAATTTAACATAGAAACCATCTTGGGAAAAATTACGGGATCATAGTCCACCTAACCTAATCCAATATAGTCAAAGTCAATTCCAAGGTCAAAGACTTATGCCTCTAACAAGTCCATCGTTAGATGCTTTCTTTCTCGAATCTTCCCTTCATAGTCACTACCAGAAGGTCTTGAGTACTAGCTTCAACAGGGCGAATCAAGTTGCACAATCTGAAAATGGTTTAGTGGTTCTACAAGATTTCTCACCTCTTCAAGTTTGAAGGCCATGAGATGAATCAAGGTAGATTTTGACCTTTGGATTCTTAGGGATAACTAGGGTTGTTCCTGGCTCTCTAGATGTTAGATATAGCTAATAGGTAAAGGAGGATTACCCTAATTAGAAAAAAAAACATGCCCCTATATATAAGCTTAGCAAATAGAGGTTAATTGGAAAACAAGAAAACTCAAAAACACAAACGAACTGCTCATGCAGTGAAAGGCTTGTGGTTACTAGAATAAGGGAAGGAACAATTCTAGGCCATTTGAATAGGGACAACACGAGTGGTGGTAAGGCCGCTCGAACTGCTGGCAATCCGTCTCCATTGTCCTACTTTTAAACTGTTTAAGAGACCACTCAAGCTGTATGCCAGCAAACATCAGGCGACCAAGATCCATCCCAAGACTCATTTCATAGTTTTCGAAACAGCGTTTAAAGTTTCAAAAATTTTTCTATAAAAACTCAATAGTCACGTTCAAAAATATCCAAAATGCATTTTATTAACCTAGGTGGCCAAAGAAGAAATACCAAGAATAACTTTAAGTCTCTAGATCATATACATTTTTCAAACCGTGGGAAGTCATGATGTGAGTTTATAGCTTGGACTTCATCTTCCTTCTTCCTTTCAGTCTTCTACTTTGCAGCTTCATGACCAATGATTTAGTTGAGATTATACAATGTGATCTTTTGTAATTAGTAGATTACAATGAGCAATTTCCTAACAATCTCCCTCTTGGGAAATTCTATGAAAAAAATACTTTTGTTCAGGGAGGGGGTGAAATTATGTAGATTTTCTCTCGCGATTATATACGTGGAGCGTATGACAATACCTAGAGAAGGGTGAATAGGTTTTTCAATGTA
>CAUOFW020007369.1:365179-377679 GCA_963454935.2 Ilex paraguariensis | reverse complement strand
CTAAATATTAATATTCAATGTTACTATTTTTTTTTTGAATATTACTATTTTTTGTATTTGAATGGTACTATTTTAAGCGTTTGAATTTGAGAAAAATAATTATTGTTAAGTATGTTACAGTTTTTGTTAAGCATATTACTATTTTTGTTAAACATGTTAATATTTTTGTTGAACAAGTTACTGTTATTATTTTTTGAAAATATTAATATTGAATGTTTCAATTTTTTTTATGTTTAAATGTTACTTTTTTTTTGTATTTAAATGTATTATTTTTTGTGTCCAAATGATAACTTTTTTTTATATTTGAATGTTACTATTTTTTATTTTTTAATGTTACTATATATATAGATATAGATATAGATAGATATGAGAGAGAGAAAATTTTAATGTTAGTCAAACTCTTAACTTATATATGGATATAGATAGATATCAAAGAGAAAATATTTTAATGTTAGTCAAACTCTTAAGATTTAGCAGTTTTTAATATTTAGTTTTATTTCACTTCTAAAGATAAGGGATAGTATGGTAAAATTGACAAAAACGGACTTCATAATAAATAAGTTTCCTTGACAAACTTAAGTCCATATAAGGAGACTAGCTTCCAAATTTTCCTTTTTCAATTTAAGCACAATTGATTTGATTATTAATTAATTCCTAATCTACCACAATTATCTCTTCTCACAATGATTGGTCAATTAATTAGCGAAAATCCATTTTACACCCATGACAATTGATGTTAATTACTTGTTCAATTATTTCGCTCAAACAATTAATCTCACAACGATCCCAAAACCCTAATGTAACTATGGATGAATAGATTTCAATCAATTATACATATAAAAATATACTGCGCGTGTGTGCTCAGAAATGAAAGTGTGTATGTAAATAAACTTGAATGCAAACAATTTGTTGACGCGAAATACCCTCGAGAAACCTCGGGAAACCAATCAAGGTTCACTAAAACCTAATCCACTACTCTTAAAGTCAACATACAAGAACTCGAGTCTTATACATCAACCAATATCATGGTTAGATGCTCCCTTCCTTTAATATGTCTTTCTGCCAAAATTCCCTCTTCGACATCTTGTGTAGTTTCATTTAGATTAACCTCCCCAAAGGATCCTCAAGGCTTCGAGCAGTCATGGGCACGCCAACGATTCTTAGTATGCATACACCAATGGATTGGTTCAAACCATCGAGATCTTCAATACCAAGTTGTGAGGGAATGATTGCCCTAGTTGAAGGAAATACACTCTCTATTTATAGGTCTGGAATAAGGGTAATCTTGGTCAATAAAAAACCTCAGATTACCGCTCAATCGATGAGAAGGTAGTCATAGGGCAGTTGTCACTGAATAGGAGAGCCAAACCGATTGACCGACTATGATACCACTCGAGCGAGGACATGGGACCACTCGAGCGAGCTCATAGAGCAAGCCTTTGAACTTTTCCCTCTTGACTTCCCTAAGTCACGAAGATACTGCTTTAGCAAAGTCTAGCGAGCATAGATCGGTCTCTACTAGTTTTTTAAGCATAAAACTAAACAAAAAACTTGTCCTCTTGAGAACTAAAGGGTCTTGCTCAAGAGGGGTCCGATAAATGGCTCAATCTATGTTTTCGAAAATATAGATTGATTTTAAAAAATCTGTTCTTTGGAGTACACGTAGGAGCCATACACAAATTTCTTCCAATTCCATCTATCCCTAATCCTCCTAAGTAACTAAGAGTTCATCTTAGATATCTAGGTCATTACTTTTGTCCTAAGCTTGAAGGTGCATCCGAAGTGTGAATGATGATGTTTGATCTCCTCCCTTGAATAACTTTTCAAATCTTTAATCTTTATAGCATCATGATCATGGAATAAGTTGAAATTTATAATGGACTCCACAAAATTAGAAAATTATAAAATGTGATCTAACAATCTCTCCCTTTCGTAATTTCATGACAAAATAAATAATCGAGAAATTAACATTTCAACCCACAAACTATTGAACAAAACGAATTATAAATCTAATCTCAACACTCATGCACACGTCCGAAATCTCTATCTAAGTACATGATCTACTTCTTAAGATATAGCTTGAAGATCATAGTTCTGCACATCACCACTCAAACCAAAACCTTGTGAAAAGCAACAAATGTTAGAAATACATAACATAATCACAGGTTTGAAAAATACCAAGTTAAAAATAGGGCATATTTATGTCTACTTCCTGCAATTGCAAATATGAAATATAGTATGAACTACTTCGCACCATATGCTTGAGAACCTATTGACATAGCAATGTCAAACACATCAAATTCTCCACCTTAGTTGGTGTTCACAAGTACAATAACAATTTTAAAATAAACAAGTGTAAAATATATGACTTCATGTCAAGTTTGTAAATTTACTACCCCTGAGTAATTGAATAAAATCTCCCTTACTATTTTTACATGCAACATATCTAGCGTAGTCAAAAGTAAATCTCTCTAATTCCTCTCATATGTACCTAAAATATTCTCCTTATATTTGTCACAAATGTCATCCCAATGATAATATATGACAAGCACGGTATAGAATCAAGTTACACAATATATTATTTCCTTATTTGCTATAAATGTCAACTCAATGACAACTTATAACAAGCATGATATAGAATCATGGTGTATCGAGAATGTATAAACATAGACTAACTAGCTAAACATGCACATAAAGTAACCAAAAGACAAATAAGGCATATAACTCTAAGTTAAATATGATAAAGCATCAATAAACAAGACTAAGACTGTTGTCACCACAAACGAAAATTGACTAAACAAATAAAAGTCAACAAAAATGAAAAGTCAACAAAAAAATTAGAGCACTTTAGTACAGAAAATGAATGAATAATAAATACTCCAAACTCCCATATAGCCTAAATTAAAAGTCTTTAAAACATCTCAAGTAATTGCATCATCTCCACCGTCTTTGTCCACCATCATGCTAGGGCAGCTCTGTTTCTGAATCTCTCTCATCTGGCACTGGGCTCTCCCACAATCTACTTATCCTTAATCAATCTGCGTAGTCAACCAACTCTCCCAGTAAGCGATTCAAAGACAACCTACTAAGTTGACTCCATCCTCACAATCCGACCATCCAACGCATCTAGTATCTGAGAAGTAAGACGATGATGCTCCACCAAGCGTTGATGCATACTCATAATCATATCAACCAACGATGCTTACGGAGCAGAAATGATGTCTGAACTGGGCTCACGTGGTGGTGGTGATGGCCTAAACGTACTAGTATAAAGATGACCTGGTGGATCTTCTACAACTTCTCCTCACTCCTCAACTACCATAATCAACCTGGGCCTTACTTTGCTTCATAGAACTCCTATTCAAAGGCCTCATAGACTACTGCAATTGATCCCTAGGCATGACAACAATTCCACTACCCTTGAAGATTATCAATGTTGAACCGATACTTTAATAAGCATGATTTTGATGATCACAAGTATCCTAATAAAAAACTGACACTTGTAATTAGTGTATGGATGAGTATAGGATCAAGTTGGACATGTATCAAAGTTGCAAAAGAAAAGAAAAGGATAGAAACCAAAGCAGAATCATAATCTAGAAAAAACATCTAGAATTTTGGATGTGCCAGGTAGAACACTACACCGGAAGTCTGGATAGCTCTTCTAGAATTCTGGTTGAAGAGAAAAGGCTGAGAAAATAAAGGGTACTAGGAAGAGCTTCAGGAACTCCAAATGTGTTATCTGGAAGGCTACTCTAGAATTCCAGAGTACCTCTCTGAAGTTCAGGATGTGAAGAAACCATGAAGGATAAGACCAAGAGGCAAAATGCAGTTTTGGAATTATGGATTGGTTCCAGCCAAAAGTCTTGTTACTGATCATCCGAAATTTTGAATGAACATCTAGAAGCTCTCCAAAACTCTATAGAATATGAAGATTTTGAAGAACCAAGATAAAGTCTAAACAAAAGGTTTTATCGGAAGTCCGAATGCCTATCTGGACATCCAGTTATAGCTGTTAGGCCTCCAATGGTTACATCCAGAAGTACGGATAGACTTTCGGATGACTCATTTTTCTGCAAGCAGCTTTAAATCTCTCATTTACTACACCAAACTATAAATAGGGTCTTGAGGGTTTTCAAGACTAACTTTTGAAGATTTTATCTTTGAGCAAAAACAAAAGACAGATCCATTGAGCTTTTGTCTACATCTCAAGAAGAAGATTCTTGTGTATATCTTATTCGTCTTTATTTGATTCTCTTGAGCTTCGTGAGAATATTGTATTGAGATCATATTCTTTAGCAAGAGAGATTGTTGTATACTCTTCTTGAAGTTAAAAGGGAGTTCATCTTTTTTATCAAGAAGAAGAAGATTATAAGGGTTTCATTTTCGCACATTTCAAGAGGATAAACATAGTGAAAGGGAAACTCCATGTAAAGGAAGAAAAGAGGACATAGGCCTAGTGATTTGGGATCGAACCTCTAGAAATAGAGTTTACATCTCCTTCTCTATGCTCTTATCTATTGTGTGAATATATTATTGTTTACTACGCATTCATTTCACACACATTTACTTATAATCAAATCAATTTTACGAATAGTAATTTTGTTTTTGGAAAAAAAATTTGAAGAGATAAAACCTAATTCACCACCCTTTTAGGTTGCATTTGGGACAACAATTGGTATTAGAGCAAAGATTCTTGACATAGTATGTAACAACCTTAGAGTTAAAGATCACAACAACCGTAGAAAGAAACATAGTTGAAGGACAATCTATCTCTAGACCTCCATTCTTTATTGGAAATGATTATGCATATTGAAAAACTAAAATAAAAATATATATCATGTCTGTAGATGATGCATTGTGGAATATCATTGAAGATGGATATATAAAGTCTACAAAATTAAAGAAAAAATGGACTAGTGCTAAAAGATGGCACACACTAGCAATGCTAAGGCCATGAATACACTATATTGTGCGTTGGATAAAAGTGAATTCAATTGCATATCTACATGTGAATCTACTAGGCAAATATGACACATGCTAGAAGTCACACATGAGGGAACTAGCAAAGTTAAAGAATCCAAAATAAATATGTTTGTACATAACTATGAACTATTTAGGATGGAACCTCATAAGAACATATCGAAAATGTTTACTTATTTTACTAACATTATTAATGCTCTAAAGGCTCTCGATAAATCATATGCTGATGAGGAACTTGTAAAAAAAATTCTTAGGTGTATCAAGATTGTGGGATACCAAGGTGACTGTCATTCTTGAAGCAAAGGACCTCAAAGCTCTTCCTCTTGAAGAACTCCTTGGATCCCTCATGACTTAAGAGATGGGCATCAAAAGAGATGAAGTGCAAGAGAAAAAGGAAAAGAAATCTATTGTCTTCAAGTCAACCAAGGCAACGACAGGTATTCCACTAGAGATCCATGTGGTTGTAATTGGACTACACCATGCCCAATAATTGCAAAACTTATTCTCGCACACATAATATAGCCTCTCTTTTGATGGTTTCTCTGACTCGACAATCTTGATAGTACCCTTTCGCCCACATCCACAATATTTTACTATGAATCTTAAGTCAAGTGTTTCCCCTCCACCCATAACACTTGAACATGACATAATGTACCTAAATGTTAGAAAATACACCCAAAAAACACCAAAAGAATTTAGATTTCTTTTGCATTTGTTATTGCACTTATTGAAATATTAAGTTAAACCACAATGACAACAGCTTATTGGCAACAAAATGATAAAGCAAATGAGTATAAGAAATGAACAAGGATCAACATGCTTGAGTTTCTCTTATTTTTCTTTCCCTCTTTTATTCCTTCTTCTTTCTTATTCTTCCTCCAACCTCCAGTTCTTCTTCTGGGTGAACAAATGTTGTCTTATGTATTATAAGGTTAGGGCATTTAGGACATTTGACAGACAGATTTTTGGAGGGATGTGGAACAGGTTCGTGAATCACAGAGCTCGTCAAGTTAGATGGAAACTCTGACTATGCACATTAGTCCACATACCACATGGTGGTTATGTGCTTATTTTGAAATGTCGGGGATTATGTGCTTAATGTGCAAACCACAGGCGTAATTTGAATTTTGTCTTTTTTTGTTTTTGGCTACATAATACCTTTGAACACAGATAATTGTTGGTTATCTTAGACGAAGGGATAATATTTTACCGTTGTAATGAATATTTTTTCTAGGAATTTAAGTTTATATTGTTCACTTATTAACTAATCATTGAACAGTAATACCATGTGGTATGACAGATGTAATGTCACCGTGAAATTAAATATTTTCTCCTTGTGCAAACCCAAAAGTAGCACAGAGAGAGCAAAACTCCCAATTAAAAAAATATTGCTTATGAATCACATCTGCCAAATGTGTAATTTTGGGAATTATTTTTCAAAGAGTGGTAGATAAAAAAATAAGTGTTCTTTTTTTTTTAAATGATGAATGGTATTAGTGTTTTTTTTTTTGGTCTGAACGAGTCAATAACCAGCAAGTTCCATTAATCAAAACTGTTAGGAGAGATGACTAATCTATGATATTATTTGTATAAAGTAATTGTTCCCCATTTAGATCCACAACTTTATGGTTGTTTGCTCAATTAAGTTCTTTTTCTGGTGCATCTCTGGTTTGGAAATTTAGGCAGATAAACAAGATTGCATAATGGTAAAAGCCTTATGAATAAGATTGCATTATGGTCGTTCTATGTTTTCCCTACAATGTAGGATATACCTACTGAGAGACTTTTTTTAAGACTATAACACAAAGCAAATGAGAGAGACTATTCATCTTGAGATGACTTTCATGAATCGATTTATTGAAGAGAAGACGCCTGCTGCTTTATTAAACAAAGATGAACCCTTCTTTGACTTCTCTTCAACATTTCCAAATATTATCTGCAAATATGAAAAAAAACAAAATTAATCGAAATCCCCCGTCTCCCCGGCCGCAGGCTTCCCCAATTCTTATCCACATCTAAAACAAATTTTCAGTGTTTTTCCTATAGATAAAAGAAGAGATTTCAACCCTACACTAACACTGTAAGAGCTTCATCATACATTAACAATCTCTATGGACCACACAACAAAGAAAATGTAGTTTTGGTCATATACATGGAATAAAAAGAACATCTACACACCAATCATAGTGCAGCATAATTTGGACCTGTTCTCATGAAGATTATAAAGATATGTGGAACCAACTAACCTCGAGGTCCTCTGCATCAGGACGGCTTACCATTTCCTTGGCTAGCAGGTATCTGTTTGGCCTATCTTTATCATCATAAAACACTTTCCATAATCTGTTAAAAGAATCAGAATAGATCAAACAAAGAGGTGGAGATTATTAGATGAGCACATCGAGATCAGAAAGATTTCGGCTAACAAATTATAGGAGCCAGCTACAGAACAGCTCGAGCCAGTGAGGCTGATGAATGCCACACCAAGGTCCACACGATGGGCTCGAACAGGCTCCAATGCAGGTCAAAGTTCAGGTCAGTCGGTTTCAAATTTTAAAAATAGTCCATCCAGTAACCATATATGTGTTCCACATTTATGTACACCCAACGATAATACAAAAAGAGAGCTCACCCAAAAAACAAGGTAGTTTACAAAGTACACAAAGGTCATTTTTCAGGGAAGTGATTAAAATTAAATTTCAAATCATTATTATCTATGTTGATGTGAAGTGGTGAGAGAAAAAAATTAAAAAAATTAAAAATCAAAAAACATCGCTAACGTTGAATTTGGGTTCGTTCATTGCATACTGAATCGAAATGCAGCGAAGCTGATGGGGTTTGATAATTTTGGTGTAGTTAGGGCTGAGGATTGGGGTTAGGCACAACATAATGTAAAGGTTTCGTACACAGACCTCACTCTCAGCCTGGGCATTGGAAATGTTGGGAATTGAATGAGAAGACAAAAGTTTAGTCCTTACTCTGGATAGCATCTGAATACAGCACCAGATTGCAGAGGCCTCATCGAGTAAACCACCATAAAGGTGCTGCACGATAGTGATACATTTCAGCAACAAAAAAATAATCACTTGTTTTTGCAAATTCGAGAGAGGAAATATCAGCCAAGCATGCAGGAAAGATGTAGGAAACTTGACCTGATACAGTAATCAGTGGAAAGTTCAGTTTGAAGTTTAGAGATGCACAAGCCACATGCAAATATACACACACCTCCAGACACATTCCAAAATAAAGCTGTTATAAAGATGTAAAACATCCAAAAGATTTAGGTGAGAGAATCTCAGTAGACAGGATATTGATCGACAATGAAAGAGAAGGCCACCCTGAGAATTAAAGATTTCGCCAATATAAGGTAACTCAAATGAGGCTAACAAGAATTGAGATTTAAGTGCAAAAGAGAAACAAAAATAACAGATTCGAGATGCATTCAACAGAATGTTGGGGTTCTAAGAATTGAGCATGATCACTGCAATGCATAAATGTGTATTAGCTTTTGAATATGTATATTGGAAGAGTCAAATACGTAAATGTGATTGATTTGCCAATCTAAAAAAGATTTTAAACAACATAACTAATACTTCATCATTAACTGTCTGTTTATCACATTTATTTGTTGTTCAATAATAAAAATACCACCTGACACTTAAAGTGCTTTGACCATGTCTACAATTACAAATGTCTTTAGAAGATATTGGAGATTTTTATGGCCATGTCGAACTCATTTGTAGAATTGTCCAATATGTGTAGTGTACAACCCGTCATTGCACGTGGACAAGGTCCCTAGCAATGGCAACATTATTAAGGTTGAGAACAAGGCCAGAAAAATTTGGGTGAGATGATTTGGCAATGAGAATGATATTGAAGGCTGCACCATATCTATACTACTATAAAATGTCAACAAAAGTGAAAAACTTTTGTTTGACTATAATAACCTTAATACAACTACTAATGTCTATACTATCCTTTTTTCATTTAATTATATAAATCTTTAAATATCTTGATTCTTCATATTCATACTTGAATAACAACTATGTATATTTATTGGCAAAAAAAATGGGTGCACCGGTTGGGTTTGAGCTACAGCTTGTAGCAATGGAAAATGAAAGGTTTTCTCTTGGTACATTTATTTAAGTTTAATGCACTAAGGACCAAATATTCAATGTGCATTGAATATATCATATGCTAAAACTTGAAAATGGTCATTTCTTGTTTCCACATTCACGCTATACACAAAACCAAAAACTCATATACATTTAAACACTATAGGTAGCTATATTAAGTATTCAACCTGCAAATATCAATTGGAACTTCAATCGTTTCATATTCTCACCTCTTTGTCTGATTGATTCTCTCTTAAAAATCCATGTGGTCTAATATTTAGTAGACTTCTACCCTCTCTCACCGTGTGCTGAAATGAAAAAGCTGCCGTAATTGGTATTGGTTTTCTTTTCCTTGATCTATTTTCTTCAAGGGCCTAGTTACCTTTTGTTCTACTTGTTATATTTTCTGATTGTTTATGTTTATTTAATTAAGTTACATTCTGTTTCCCCAAGTGCTCCGCTTGTCTCGTGTTTTATTTCTCGTCTTTGCTGAGTTTATGTTTTATTTAATCACTAAAGACTGATAATATTTTGGATTATAAGACTGTTTTATAATGTGTGACTTAATTTAAAAAGATGTCAACTAAGACAAGAAATCAAATGTCATTTGCCCACAGAGTGCTTCTGATCAATTTCATCCAACATGAGTAGTTATATATATTTGAATTTGCATTTCTTCCAATGTTTCTTCCTATCCGTATAGGTCATATCAGTTCTTCAACATAGACAAACTTCCAACTAAACTAGAACTTCCAACCAGTTAGGGTGGCCTAATCAACCATGTTTTTTTACTTTGATTTTTAATCATAGGATATATGATTCAAAAGTTTTTGAATTTGAAAACTTTAACATTTATACTCACACAATTTTCTAACGAATTTGAGCTAGCTATCAAGGGACAAGAAAATTCTATGCTGCTGTTATTGGTCTAAATAAATTTGTGTTACACCTTTCTTAGCTTGAAAATTCTACCATGAGGCGAGAGAAGAACGATGACAAAACTTTTTAAACTCAAGTAGTTTAATTGTTGGTTAGCTTCTTTATAATGTTTATTTATAAATACAAACCTTGTGTTTGTTATATTAGCTTGTAAATCACAATTGAAAATAGTAGCTGTGCACCGATTATACTTGCCATTGCATTTACAAAACCTTAATTTTCTTATAACAACTTTGTTGAGAATTTTTCATATTGTTATTTTTCTACAATTTTGTTCTCAATGTGGAGAGATCCACTCAAACCATTGCTTAGGAATACTATTTCACCCTTTCCGTATTGATTTGTAGGTATTGAACAAAAGGAAGCCAAGAGATATAAACGTAGATATTAGATACTCAACTCCCACATTCTTATCTTGCTTCGATTGAGTCAAATATTAATATATCCATAACACAATTGCTCTATCAACTTATATGCAAAATCTATAGGATAACCATTGTTTGGTGTTTAGTTTAGATGACAAAAATCTACTTATGGTTGTTGTATGTTAGATAGAATTATAAATCTACTTGAAGAAAAACTTTAAGTCAATAAATATAGTCAACAGTTTTTAGAAAGAAAAAAATAGCCTATGAATCATTTTAGGAACAAAATTAGTACATTGGGTAAACATTTATATGTGATAATGGTTTTTGGTTGATAAATGAAAATTTGAATTATAAGACAATATTAATCTATTAATCTAAATTAACTGTCTAGCATCTATAAACATATGAGATAAAATAAGTTACAATAAAGCTAGATGATTTAGACGATCTCTCTAATCTTAAAATATATAATGAATAGTGCACATTTTATTTGTCTTGTGGATAATTACTTGCTATGAACTGAAACACATCATTGGGTACTGTTCTCCATGTGAATAGTTCAAGGTCTTAACAATAAAAATTAGTTTTGTTGATAGCAAATTATGATTAAAAAAATGTGTCAATATGTTTTGGTCATGTTCTCTCCATTGGTTTATGGAAAAACAGCGAACTGTCTAAAATTGTTATTTTTAGATCAATATTTAGCAATGTAAAATACCAGATTGATATTGGAACAAGATTTGCAAACACTATCTTAATCATGACAAAAGAGACAAGAAATTNAAATTAGTTTTGTTGATAGCAAATTATGATTAAAAAAATGTGTCAATATGTTTTGGTCATGTTCTCTCCGTTGGTTTATGGAAAAACAGCGAATTGTCTAAAATTGTTATTTTTAGATCAATATTTAGCAATGTAAAATACTAGATTGTTATTGGAACAAGATTTGCAAACACTATCTTAATCATGACAAAAGAGACAAGAAATTTCCATATAAAACTTTTGATGAATACCTATAAGAACACATAGAAAACATTGAAGTTTTATATGATTACATAACACTTATATTGACAATTTTCATACTCAAAATTATTCATGTGCAACGCACGTGTGCACACCAACTAGTATGAAAAATAGGGTTCGAACTAATGACACCAAGGACCAGAGAGAATCCAATAAAACATGAGCTATAACTACAAGAAAAAATATCATGGCTTTTGATTTAGCCAAAGCATGATTCAAGAATACTTGAGTTGAGCAAGGTTAAGCCAAATGGCAGAAGAGGGCATGTCTAACATACCCCAATAGCCGGAATAGACTTTGTTAAATCAAATTTCCCTGTACAATGTCTAGCAATTCAAATCATTCGACATGACATGTATTCCCTAACAGATTTAGAAAGGAAATTTGTAAGCACAATAAAGGACATAAAGTTACCTCAAAAAGTACCGGCGCAACTTCCTAACATTGACTCCAACACCAACACCCTCACTGACAAGATTTGGGTTCCACATGATGAGGGGTCTTGGCTACAGACATAACTGGAAATGGTGAGGAATCATTCCCATCTTAAATGGACCCATACAATTGTGAAACTGCAACATGTTAGTGGATGTATGTATGATATGACAGTGGATAAATAACAAATGCTAGATCAAGAAGAGGTCCTTTGTACCTTTCAAACTAACACCAAGTCTAGTCCCCAGTACTCATACTTCCATTATAATAATTTAAATTCAGCAAATAAAAACATACCACCATCACCCTCCGCTAGGGTCGCCCCTCGCCCTCAAAAAAAACACAAGGGAAAAATTAAGACAGCAAAAAGAAGAACAGAAAAGGAACAGAAAAAACAATTGATGAAAGAATGGTGACTGTTGGGACCAGCGGGTTTGGAGTTGAACCGATGATGAATGCGACTCAATTTCCTCACATGCAACAGGGGTAGAAGGGGGTAGGAAGGTTTGGAGTTGAACCAGTGGGGTTTGAGAATTGAATTGATGAAAGAATGGTGACGATTGGGACCAGCGGTGATGGGAGAAATATGGGAAAAACAGTAATTGGCCACTAAGATATCCTGTCAGTTGGCCTTGAAACC
>CAUOFW020007369.1:318725-365072 GCA_963454935.2 Ilex paraguariensis | reverse complement strand
AAAAAAAAAGAAAAATGGGTTTCAAATGACCCACATAGGCAGGTTAAATGGCTTTGTGCATTTCCGGTCAGTTTGTTGTCGATTCGGTTATCCAATCATCAAATTTACTTCCCATATTTTATCCAATCCTACATGTGTTAACCCCCTTTAACCCGCAATCCAAACATCCCCTTAGTGTGCATATAGTCCACATACCTCGTGGGGGTTATGTGTTGATTTTGAAACACCAGGGTTACGTGCTTAATTCCCAAACCATAGGGAGTAAAACAAAGTTTTCTGTATATACATAATACTATTATAAAGGGAGGGAAAGATTTGGTGTCCACATGTAAACCTTTATTTTCTTCTCATCTTAACCACCTATGAGCCCTTAACTACACTTAACCACCTCCCTATCTCACTCTTTTACAATCAAGCACACGAGTTGCCATGTGCAGGACCAACTAGTATATATAACTAAGGGAGACAAAGACTGAAAATCTCCCACTCCACCCCCTTTGCCACCCACCTCGACCCACTTCCACTTCCACCGCACCACACCCCACATCTTCCACTGCCCACTCCAACGAGTCCCACCTCCACTACTACTCACTCTCAACCCATAACACATCTATCTCTCCCTCTTCCCCTCTCTCTCTCTCTCTCCCTCCCTTCCCCCTCCAAGAAACATCAACCCTGCGCCACCCATCACCCGCACAGCCCATATAAGAAAATAAACCCTGTCCCCGGCAGCCCCATGGGACCCCTCACCCTCACCAATCTATGTCACCCTGCTTCCACCCCATAGCTTCTATCAGAGCAACATGCACACAACTCACAGACTCTCAATCATTGTAAATATATGGTGTGAACGGGGTAATCTAGGTAATGGATTGCAAAGATCCAAACTCAATTGCGTCCTCAATTTGGTTGCACCGTAATTGGAGTTNATGGGGTGATCTAGGTAATGGATTGCAAAGATCCAAACTCAATTCCGTCCTCAATTTGGTTGCACTGTAATTGGAGTTATCATTCACTAGTGATTTGGTGTGATTGGGTACAAATAGGGCTTAAACTTTAGATAAATTGGGTTGTTTTCAGATTTTTATTTGAATTGGGATATTGCTGTGCTGGGTGGCCATGGGATTCTATTGGTGCAATGGTTCAATGTAAAGGTCAAGCTGGAATAATTTTTATTTTTCTGATTTGCTCATTGTTTTTAATTGAAAGACAATTGTACAATATATATATATATATTGTGATGCTGATTTTCCAGTTGTGAGCAAGAGTGGCACTGGTGATGCCTTGCATTAACTGCCCTTCTTCCCCTGTTTCATCTTTCTTCCATTTTTATGGCAGCTCAATGGTGTGGTGGTTACTGGTTTGCAGCCGGCGAAGTGGTCGTGGGCAGTGTCATTGGGTGCGAATTTGATTAGGGTGGTGGTTATGACAGCTCTGGGTGTTGGTGCACTTAAGGATCAAAATTTCGTTTTGGGGCATTGTTTCAGTCACTTAAGAAACAGAAACGTTTCGACATGTTTTGGAAACGTTTTGATCGTTTCGGAAATAGAATGAAAAAAAATAAAAAATTTAACAACTATTTTTTCAAAATATTGGTTGAAATATAACAANGGGTGTTGGTACACTTAAGGATCAAAATTTCGTTTTGGGGCATTGTTTCAGTCACTTAAGAAACGGAAACGTTTCGACATGTTTTGGAAACGTTTTGATCGTTTCGGAAATAGAATGAAAAAAAATAAAAAATTTAACAACTATTTTTTCAAAATATTGGTTGAAATATAACAAAATATCTTGAACCATTCCGAAATAATTGTGCAAATGTATTGAAACATAACAAACATTTCAAAACANAGATATCTTAAACCATTCCGAAATAATTGTGCAAATGTATTGAAACATAACAAACATTTCAAAACATTATAGAACACCTCAAAGCATTAGAATTTCGATTTCATTACTGATTTGTTTCGATCTCCTCGGAAACAAAAACATTTTACATTTTTTGACCGTTTCGAAACGATATTTTGATCCTTGGGTTCCCTGGTGATGTTGTGCAAGGCAAATGCAATTTGAATTTGGTTTGGGTGGCGGTGATGGCAGCTCCAGGTCTGCACACAGCAGTTAGAAGGTGAAAGGGGAGATTGCAATCTTGGGGAGGGGTTTCATGGGAAATGAGGGTAAATTTGGTATGTGAAGAAAACATTGGTATGACGTAAGCAACTTTTAGATTGTCAGTAATTGTAAGTTAGAGTAGCGGGCCTACATGAAGTGGACATATACACTACAAGAGAGTGCCATGAAATTTCAAATAATTCATGGGGTTCCTTTGAAAATATGATAATTTATCAGGGGTGTGGATGAAATATTCCCTAAATGCCAATGTTAGATTTGTAATAAGTAAACCAATCATAAGGGTATATATATAGAGAGAGTTGTAGATGGATGATTGTGACCTCCTCTCTTTTCTTAAATTCTTCTCTCTCAATAAACTCTGATTTTAACATGGTATCAAAAGAAGATCTTAGAATTTAATCCTATCTTTCGATCTCATATTTATTTTAGGATTTGCATCTTAGTCCCTTTTTGTCCTTCATCTCCTTCTACTATATTTTCCCTTCTTCCTCTAGGTTGAAAGGTGAACCGGAATCCCTTCATGGTGGTCGATTGTGCTCTAGTTTGCTATCCCTAATGAACTTCAACCCAGATAAGTAGTAATCATGTAAGAATGAATGCCGACGCAACGTGGGATACTAAGTATCATTGAGAGCTTTTGGGCCAAAATCGTCTAAGTTGTTGATTGTTTTGTTGGTGTTATGGGTTTGTGTCAGCATCTGTGTTTTCCGACATCTAAGTGTGAGTGCACCATTGGCGACATGACTTATTAATTTCTCTGTTTTGTTTTCTATTTATCATTTTGTTAGGGTCAGAACTTAATTAGGGATATTCTACTCTTGCCGAGAATATTTAGTTTTCTAAATCCTATTCAACAAGTGTTTTAATTTGGTTTTGGAAACTTTCATATAATTAGGGCGTTAATTCAGTTTCGGAATATTTAGAGGTCTAGGGCATTCCTATAAATTGCCCCAATTCAATAATACTTTTTTTGTTAGTGTTTCTCTTCCATTCATTTTTTTTTTTTTTTTTTTTTTTGAACATCTCTTCCATTCATATCAATTCAGGCTTTGTGTGTGTGTTCTATATATAAAGAAACGGTCTTCTCTTTGTGTCACTGTTAGCACTATATCAATTAGAGAAACAGTCAGTTGTTATTTTGTTAGCAGCCTCAGAACAGGATTTGATCTCCAAATCCAAACACCTACAATTAGAAATATAGGAAGGTTCTATCGAGCTAGAAGCTAATACATTTCAGCATTACATTAATCATCTGGATAGGAAAGTCAAGAGAAATATTAAAACTGAATAACTGCAAAATCATGCTTAAAAAGAATGATGAGATCAAGGAAGTACCGGATCATCTGAGAGATCAGATGCAATTCGTTCGACATATTCCAACATCTGATAATCAGGAACTACCATAACAATAATTTCATCGTCGCTCTCTACAGGCTTCCGGTCACTTAAACTGGGCAAGAATATGGTATGAAAGAGTTATTTAGACTGAAAATATCTAAATTCAATCACAAACTAACTTCTTTCACTTAGGAGTTTAAATTTCACAGTACAGTTATGATACTTTTAGTCATGCAAGCATTATTGAACAAATCCAAAATCAAGATGATTCAGCGGTAGGACTCCTACATGTAGGCAAATGGTGCCAAACACCTCTGGATAAGAGAAATTAACCAAATTGTATGAACAAGGGAATCTCATCAGCAAGGTGAAATTTACCTCGAAAAGCTGAAAGCAGCATCTTTCCACTGATATTTTAGAAGGGCAGCAGCACCAGCATCTGGAAATATGGCTTTCACTTTCTAACAATAAGAAATATATCTTAGCAATTAAAATTTCACTATAATGGATAAAAATATGATTGCTTATCCATGTGAGGCTTCAAACAACACAGAACTATAGAATCACACGCCTTCACCTTTTAATATAGAAGTTTATGCAAAAAGAAATATATGATTATTTAAATAACTTACTTCATACAGACATAAGCATTTCCTTCCTTTAAACTCCAAACCGTACAAAACGCAAAATGTCTCAATATGAATCAGCCCATATAATTCTTTATTAGACCATATTTTTATTCTTCTCAAGTCTTAGACTAAATAAAAAGAAAAAATAAAAATACAAGACTACTAAGTCTCAATCCGAATATTACAACTAGAACAGTGATCCCAACTAACCTGACATCCAGTTTCTTCAATTAATGTATCCAAGAAAATCCTTGANGAATATTACAACTAGAACAGTGCTCCCAACTAACCTGACATCCAGTTTCTTCAATTAATGTATCCAAGAAAATCCTTGAAAGTTCCCAGAGCTCAGCTTGGGCACCTTCATCATCAAGAAACTGCAACTGCGGTATTAAGAGCTCAACCTGAGGGCAAAAGCAGACCAACAAAGAAAAATATAAGTGAAGTAACTAAATCAGTACAAATGTGAGACTCTGAAATTTCAAACATTTTGAATATAATGATGCATGAATTGCCCACAAGAAGACAAATTGACTCAGGAATGTTACATGTAGAAAAGGATGAATTGTTCAACATCAACCTGAAGGTAAAAGTAAGAAAAAACTTATATAAATCAAGCTACTTCAAGTTCACTAGCATTCCTAAAGAAAAGGACACTTTAATCCAGTCAATCTTGGTCACTCAAAACACAAGTTCATAGTATGAAACTTTTCATAAGCCAGTAGAACGTATTACATATTGACAAAGATTAAATGAATATGCCTCATCTTGGTTAGAATATTGCCCTTGCATCACAACAACCTAGTTATTAGAAAGTCCTTTTGAATGTCAAACAAGTTGTACAGTGAATCAGACTACAATACTTATAAGTTGTGTCATGTCCACGTGTGTGTGCATCTCTTAAGAGAATATGAAATATGCTAAGAAGAAATAAGACAGAATTATCAACAGAATGGTGAAAGATTGACAGACACAAACCAGGGCAGAGAGAGAGAGAGAGGGAGGAAGTGAGGGAGTTTATTGATTTCGATTTATATTGGCATAATATAAATGCAAATTCCCCAATTNAAAGAGAGAGAGAGAGAGAGGGAGGAAGTGAGGGAGTTTATTGATTTCGATTTATATTGGCATAATATAAATGCAAATTCCCCAATTCTTTACTAAAACACATACGAGGTAAAAGATCGAGCCTTCCCAACACATACTATGGCTCTCATTCCTCCTGAAGAAACGAAAGAAGCAGTTGCTTCACTTGACTGCCGCACAGCACCCTCCAAATCAGAAGGCAAAAATCTGAAACACAAATTCAATCAAGTAAAAAATCATTTATTTCTTACTGCTTAACTGAAATTACAAATAAAGAAATAACATGTGACATAATGCAATGATTTGAATGAAAGGTCACCTAACAGGCAACCTATACGCGCAATTCCTAATTCTCAACTGATGCAGAGCTTATAAGAATGGAGAAAAATAGCAATCATTCAACAAGCATGGTACTACTCACTTTTTGTATTTCCTTGAATGAATTAATACGCTTGCAAAAATCTGTTTAACAAGCACTGAAAATTCCTTGATAACAAACCCATGTTGGGCCAATTTTGCTAAATTAAAGGCATATGCAGAATTTATGTCATTAGACAGAAGACAATAAAATTCTCAAAAAAAAAAAAAAAAATTTCTACCAACAAACCTATATCTGAGATTATTTTAGCGGATTTCTTGCAAAAAAAATTTCTTTCCAATTAACACAAAAGTTAGACTTTCTAATGAGCTTTGAAACCAACTACAAGCTATTCCCCAAACCCCGACCTTTTTCAGTTTTTGATTCATCTTATTTTAGGACACCCAGATTCAACACTGACTATAATGTACTTGTGCACAAAAACAGGCAAAACAATCCCGGGAGGAAACATTTGTATTCATATGAAGATTTTACTTCAAATCCTACTCTATGTATAGTTTCCATGGATTATATAATTTTCAATTGCTCAAAAAAAAATTTCCCTCTAACTTGTTGTAGAGCACTCAATATTTAGCCACATAACCAGCAAGAAGTGGTATTAACATCACTACATATTTTTGACTTAAGGTATGCTGAAAACGAGTCAAGCTGATGATATTAACTTAAACAATTTGGTTAAGAAAACATATGGGCCACTAAAGCGTTGAAAGGAAAAAAGAAAAGAAAAAGCAATTGACTGTTAGTAAACACGTCTAAATGATCCAATTTCAACAGTACACATGACAACCAAAACGCCATGAATTCATGATGTATTAATGAATGAGTACAACTTACTCATTGTCTCTACAAAGTTGCCCTCCACTTGATGAATGAATAAACATGAAGCTAACTCAGCTCTATTAGTGATGGGGATAAATACCCATAAAGAGGCACATATATTGAATGAATATATACGCAAACAGATTTATAAATAAATACATACACAAATTCAATGGTGAATAAAACCTTGAACCCACCTGTCATCTTCTTCCTCTTCTTGAATTGTTTGTTGTGAGGACTTTAAAGTAGATGAGTCTGGGATGTCTTCAATATTGTCTTGCGAAACTTGGCCTTGGAATTTCTCAAACTTTGCACTTGTTCTTGTGGTAGACAAAACTCTGTATGGTGGAATCCCATGGAACCCACAGGAATTGGAGGGATAAAGAGATGACAAGAAGTGGGTGGTGGTGGGTAATTTGGGGATTGACATAGAACAGTAACACAAATTAGAGTACGGGGACGCCATGGCTTCTATGCAACTCTTCTGGTGAATTGCAGAGAAGCCAACCAGAGAAGCCATGAATGGTGACAGTACAGGGGATAAGTCGAGCAAGTAATTATCTTCTGTGGAAGCTAAAACACGACCACACGAGGTGGATCATTATACATTTGCAACCTACGCAAAAACATTTCCGTAGCCAGGCTATTGTGTGTTGACGCACCTCGTGGATGGACTTTTCTCGCTAAAAGTCCTTTTAGAAAATCATAACTGTATGGGTGTTTGTTCGGGACGATAAAGGGGAATATTACAAGATGGATTGGATAAAAATAATTAGGGCCACATATCTTAGTTTTGGGTTCTTCAAATGGGATTAGCTATTCGTTGGGCTTCAATTACTCGGGCCGTATTAAATAGGCCACTTATTTCACTTGATTCGAATATATGAAACTCATGTAGAGTTTGGTATTAGTAACTCATCGGCCGAATAAGGGTTAATTTTATTTTGTACCCTGAAAGATTGTTCGAATTTTAATTTATACCCTCAAAGATTAAAAATTTCAATTTACACCCTCAAAGATAGANCCCATCGGCCGAATAATGAAGAAAATGATTAAATTACCCATTAAACAGTAATAGTAGGTAGGGTTTGTAACCCTTTCCCTTCCCTTTCAACGGATGGTCCCTCCATTTGACAATGGCGCCTCTTGTTCCCTTCCCATTCAGTCGGACGTAAAAATCGTCTCTTTCTCTCTCTTGTCTTGATCATCTCTCTATCTCTTGCCACTGTAATATTTTATTCATTAGCTACATAGTATAAGGTTGTAATTTGGCATGAAGCAATAGATGCTTCCAAGAAGAAAAATTGAAATCGGTTCATTTTTTTTTTTGTTTGANTTTAAGGTTGTAGTTTGGTGTGAAGCAATAGATGCTTCCAAGAAGAAAAATTGAAATCGGTTCATTTTTATTTTTTTTGAACTAGGGAGAAAGGTCAGTTCTGAAGCAAGTGTTCTCTCTCTCTTCTTCTCTTCCTCCATGGATAACATTTGAAACTTCGCTGGGTTGAGGCCTATATTTTTTTTCTTATGTACAATACTATGTATTTTTTTTGTAATCTACTACGTGAGAGATGAAATCAGGTCAGTATAAGTGTGTGCTGCAGCTGTATTCCTAGATCGTTCATCTACACTTTCTTTTTTTGGTTTTCTCCCATACTCGACGGAGGACATTTACATTGCAAGAGTTGGGTTTGATCAGGTGGTGGTTTAAGATTGGGATCTAACTATATGGTAAAAAGAAAATTTTTCTGTATGATATCTTTTTATTATTATTATTATTAAATAAAATGTGATACATATTTTGATCGTCAATGGTTTGAATCAACCAAAAATTTATGACAACAATTCATGTTTTGAGTTGGTGGTTTTCTTATTTCTCTTACCTGATCAATCATAATAAAATCCAAAAAAATTAGTCATGGAAGTTGGGTATAGTAACAAATATGTGAGACATGGTTTTTGAAATTAGTAGTTTGTTTGATCAGAATAATTATGTAAAATAACAATTTTGTTAGGGATTCGCAATTTCGATTTGATGTGTATAATTTTCTTTGGTACAGGGAGAGTTTATAGAAGATGAGAAAGTCTTGAACTTCAGGGGAAAAAATCACTTGCTCAGTTTGACTTTCACATTGATGTATGTATAACTCNAATTTCAATGAAGAACATTTAAAACAAACAAATGGGAAGTACATACAAATATTAATGAAAAAATGGATTATAATCCTATCAAAATATTTTATGATTAGTAGTTATACTATCAATGAAAAATATGCTAGCATAATTTGGATAAAAATTTAATTAGTAATTTTGAATATCAAAAAATAAAAATAATAAACTTGAAATTTAAAAAAATTATAAAATTATTAAAAAATAAAAATCTCATTGACAAGTCTTATATCTACTTGAGCTGCCCCTGGTTGTTATTAATTGTAAAAATAAAAAATTAATTAATAAAATAAAAAAAATTACGCACTTCACATTTTAATTGGGCATAAGCAAAAGTATAATATTGAAAAAATATTCAATACTATAATTGGACCCATCATAAAAAAAATAAGGCTATGGTACTAAAAAAAATTTGGTATCGTATTAAAATTCACTATTGTTAAGAGTCCAATGAAAAAATTATAACTGATTAAAATAATTCAAGATTGATCATGAAATATTATAATTGATCATGAATTATCTCAATTAATTAAAACTTTTTATTTACGACCTTTAACAAAAATAACTTGATTTTTTNACTTATTTCACTTGATTCGAATATATGAAACTCATGTAGAGTTTGGTATTAGTAACTCATCGGCCGAATAAGGGTTAATTTTATTTTGTACCCTGAAAGATTGTTCGAATTTTAATTTATACCCTCAAAGATTAAAAATTTCAATTTACACCCTCAAAGATAGAAAATTATATTAATGTACACCCCCAAAGATCAAAAATCTCAATTTGCACCCTCAAAGATAGAAATTTGTTTCAATGTACACCCCCAAAGATCAAAAATCTCAATTTGCACCCTCAAAGATAGAAATTTGTATCAATGTACACCCCCAAAGATCAAAAATCTCAATTTGCACCCTCAAAGATAGAAATCTGTATTAATGTGCACCTAAAACTAAATTGATAAATTATACCTAGATCCCCTCATGTTTGTCACTTAATCATTTGAATCCCTTCACATATAGAATATTACCCCTAGATCTCATGACGTTTGTACATGTGTAAACATAACCACTTTTCGTTGATATCTATTAATATAATCGTTAAAAAATATGATTTTATCCTAATAAAAAATTATAATTTCATATTACCCTTTATTTTGTGGATTCGATATACTCTAAAGTTCAAAATCAAGCTTACCATTTGAATGTCTAATAGAATGTAGATATTTATAAAAAGGAAAATATGAAAAACATTATATAAATATCTACATTTTATTAGACATTCAAATGGTAAGCTTGATTTTGAACTTTAGAGTATATTGGACCCATAAAATAAGGGTAATATGAAATTATAATTTTTTATTAGGATAAAATTATATTTTTTAACGGTTATATTAACAGATATCAATGAAAATGGGTTACATGTTGTACGTGCATAAATGTCATGAGATGTAAGAGTAATATTCTAAATGTAAAGAGGTCCAAATGATTAAGTGACAAACATGAGAGGATCTAGGTATAATTTATCAATTTAATTTTAAGTGCATAATGATACAAATTTCTATATTTGAGAGTGCAAATTGAGATTTTTTATCTTTGGGGTGTACATTGATATAAATTTCTATCTTTAAGGGTGCAAATTGAGATTTTTTATCTTTGGGGGTGCATATTGATACAAATTTCTATCTTTGAGGGTGTAAATTGAGATTTTTGATCTTTGGGGGTGCACATTGATACAAATTTCTATCTTTGAGGGTGTAAATTGAGATTTTTGATCTTTGGGGGTGCACATTGATACAAATTTCTATCTTTGAGGGTGTTAAGATTTTTGCTCTTTGAGGGTGCAAATTGAGATTCTAACTATCTTTCGGGGGTGTAAAATGAGATTAACCCGCCGAATAATGAAGAAAATGATTAAATTACCCATTAAACAGTAATAGTAGGTAGGGTTTGTAACCCTTTCCCTTCCCTTTCAGCGGATGTCCCTCTATTTGACAAAGGCGCCTCTTGTCCCCTTCCCATTCAGTCGGACGTAAAAATCGTCTCTTTCTCTCTCTTGTCTTGATCATCTCTCTATCTCTTGCCACTGTAATATTTTATTCATTAGCTACATAGTATAAGGTTGTAATTTGGCATGAAGCAATAGATGCTTCCAAGAAGAAAAATTGAAATCGGTTCATTTTTTTTTTTGTTTGAACTAGGGAGAAAGGTCAGTTCTGAAGCAAGTGCTCTCTCTCTCTCTTCTTCTCTTCCTCCATGGATAACATCTGAAACTTCGCTGGATTGAGGCCTATATTTTTTTCTTATGTACAATACTATGTATTTTTTTTGTAATCTACTACATGAGAGATGGAATCAGGTCAGTATAAGTGTGTGCTGCAGCTGTATTCCAGGATCGTTCATCTACACTTTCTTTTTTTGGTTTTCTCCAATACTCGACGGAGGACATTTACATTGCAAGAGTTGGGTTTGATCAGGTGGTGGTTTAAGATTGGGATCTAACTATATGGTAAAAAGAAAATTTTTCTGTATGATATCTTTTTATTATTATTATTATTAAATAAAATGTGATACATATAAAACTCATTTATTTTTTTATGTCACTTTACTCAGATTATTTTGATCATCAATGGTTTGAATCAACCAAAAATTTATGACAACAATTCATGTTTTGAGTTGGTGGTTTTCTTATTTCTCTTACCTGATCAATCATAATAAAATCCAAAAAAATTAGTCATGGAAGTTGGGTATAGTAACAAATATGTGAGACATGGTTTTTGAAATTAGTAGTTTGTTTGATCAGAATAATTATGTAAAATAACAATTTTGTTAGGGATTCGCAATTTCGGTTTGATGTGTATAATTTTCTTTGGTACAGGGAGAGTTTATAGAAGATGAGAAAGTCTTGAACTCCAGGGGAAAAAATCACTTGCTCAGTTTGACTTTCACATTGATGTATGTATAACTCAAATAACAATAGCCATTTTTCACAAGTATTCATAGATAAAATTACATACATCTTAAAACAATGTGTACATCTAAATTTAGTTGTTAACATGTTTCTTTCAATACTTTGCTACAATTATTTGGTACATATTGAATATTAAATAATGATATAAATGTTGACCTTTAATTAGAAGAATAAAAAACAAAGGGTCAAACGCCTTAAATAAACCAACGCCCACATATGCCTTTCATAAAAAAAAAAAAAACTGAACAACCTCCCTCCTCACCCACACAAAACAGTCAATATACCAATTACTTCAACTCTTTCTTCTATAACTTAAAATATAAATTTACCACTCTTGTTTACTTTTGGGTTATGTGTTACTGTTATAATTTCAAGGATCTAATCACAAATATTTTTTTTACTTTTGTAGGTATTTATAATTGTCAAATCGACTTCCACTCCATCACTGAGGTACTTTCCTATATTCCTGTCAACCATGGTATGGTGTCAATATGCCAATTTGCATAATAATTTTTACATACAATGTATTTTTTTGGTAGAGGTTATTTGATTTATGTTATGGAGGAATGTGATATTGTTTACCAAACCCCCTGCCTTTACCATGAGATGGTCAATTGCATTGATATGGTATGTAATGTTAAGAAACCATTTTCATTTATACAATGTGGTGGGTATTGGTACTTGAATTACAACATTTTCATTCACATTGGATCGGTGATAACTATTTTGTATTGTTTTATTTTGTTTTTATGAAGTAGGTAAACATGGACAGCCCTAGTGATGAGCTATGTATTTTACTTACCATTTTGAATAGGAATATTTGAGAGATGGTCATTTTTCTAAATCTTATGATGTCAATTAATGGTGTTGATATGGGAAATGGAAAACAATTCTACGAAAGTTGAGGTCCCACAACCTTTAAGTAGGAGTTGGTTACAAACTTACACAGTCTCATTGGCAAGAGTGATATAACTTGTATTAGCCAAATGAAGATGGACAGACGCACATTCGTTGGATTATGTAATATGGTTCGTGATGACGGTGGACTAACTTCAACTAGGAATATCAGTATTGAGGAGATAGTAGTCATGTTTCTAAGTATTTTAGCCCATGATGATAAAAATAGGCCAATTAAGTTCAATTTCCTTCGATCGAAAGAAACCATTAGTCGTCATTTCAACAAGGTACTAACTGCAGTGTTGAGGCTACGTCAGATTTTGCTTCAGTTGTCAGAACCAGTTCTAGACAACAATAATGACTCTAAGTGGAAGTGGTTTAAGGTAAGTGTTGTCTGATAAAATATTCAATATTGTATATTTTAATATTTTAATATTTTTTGTTTTCGTTACAAAGGATATATTGCACCTAGTAATGGGATAATATTTTTATTGTTTTTCATTGTAGAATTGTGTGGGTGCATTAGATGGGACTTATGTTCCTGCCCGAGTCCCTCTAGTCTACTAAGCTAGATATAGAACATGTAAAAGTGGAATAGCGACAAATGTGTTAGGTGTTTGTTCTCCAGACATAAAATTCATTTATGTGCTACCTAGTTGGGAAGGGTCGGCTACAGATTCTAGGATATGACATGATATTATTAGTAGGCCTAATGGCTTGAAGGTTACACGTGGTAAGTCATATTTAATGTCATTTTGAAGAAGATTTGTACGCTTCTATATATAGGTTATAGTTGGTTATTGGGTAGTTGTAATTTAAAGCTTCTTGTACCAAATAGGAACGTACTATCTAGTTGATGTCGGTTATACAAATGGGGAGGGATTTTTAGCACCATTCAGTGGTCAACGTTATCATATTCAAGAGTTTGGGCCTGGTGCAACCACACCATGAAATGCTAAAGAATTGTATAACCTCAAACATTTTGTAGCAAGGACATGCATTGAACGATGTTTTGCTCTGCTAAAGAAACGATGGACAATTCATAGGGCACCTTGCTACTACCCTGTGCGCACTCATAATGGCATAATAGCTGCATGTTGTTTGTTGCACAACTTAATTAGGAATTAAATGAGTGTTAACCCATTTGAGGAAGACTTGCCCGAAGATATGCCTGTTGATATTGAAGAGGTGAATGATGTCATAGATAGTATTGCGACATCTACCGAATGGTCTTTGTTTCGCAATCAAATGGCATTGGATGTGTACAATGAGTGGCTAAGTAATCGTGGCCAACCAATAGTTTGAAGATACTTGTGTTATTTAAACTTGCAATATAAAATGTTTCACGTACTAACTACTTAATGCATAGTGTTATGTTTTATGTACATGTATTATGAATTATGTATTATGTGTATAAAATATGTTCCATTTATAAATTAATGTCTCCATCTTTTACTTCAACTTAACTTAGTTAACATGTATGTGGCGCAAACGAAATAGTACTATAGTTGCATTTTTTTTATTTTGAATATTGACAATGATTATAGAAAATGTCTAAGACACATGCAAGTACCCAAAGTGAGAGGGATGCACGCAGGACGTGGACAACTGCAAAGGAAAATCAACTTATTGTAGCACTGAAAGATTTATGTGTGAATGGGTGGAAGTGCCAGAATAGTACTTTTACGCCAGGATATCTACAAGCACTAGAGAGTAGTTTGAAAGCTGTCATTCCAAGGTGTGAGTTGCGTGCATCGCCTCATATTGAATCTAAGCTGAAGATGTGGAAGAAAAATTATAACTCACTTTTCACAATGATAGCTACTTCGGAGTTTGAATTCAATAGTACAGAGAATAGGATTTTGGTGGATGGTGACAATATATGGCAAGATTATATGAATGAATAGTGTACACGTATATACAATATATATGTCTCTCTACTTATGGAACACAGAATGTATCATTCTTCAATTTTGATTAATTACGTTTATTGTTGTAGAAGAATAGAAATGCAAAGGGCATGCACGAAAAGTTATGACCTTATTTCAATGATTGGAGGATCATCTTTGGGAAGGATCGGGCTACAGGTGAATTTGTAGTGGATTTGGAAGAGATGGTAGGAGATGTTGAGGTAAAGGCCTCAATGTGGGAGGCAAAGAACATGGCAGGGGAAGAACAAGTAGGTTGTGACATACCTGCTTCATATAGCGCAACACCTGTTTGTGAACAAACGGTTGTTAATGAGCCTAGTGTTGGAACACCATCCACTAGTAAGAAGAGGAAAGGGAAGGTCAGTGGTAGTGCTTCTGAATCAATAGCAAAGAATTTGGGCAACATCTCACGGGTGTTTGGTGAATATGTCAATAAGAGTTGTAAGCAGTTGGACTTGATAGCACATCGAGGGCTATATGCATGATATCGCTGATGGTTGTAGGAAAGTAAACACTGAGCTTGAGAAGATAAATGGAATTTCCATGGGTGATCGTTATGCTGCACTAAAACTAATAAGTTCGGACCCCATAATGTGGACCTCTTCTTTAGCTTACCCGATTAAAAGCGACAGGCATGGGTAGGTGGTTTATTGTGGAACACAACCCAACAGTGATCATTATCAATGTTGGGTTGTTAGTCAATGTGACCATTGGGTAATATTTATAAATGTTGTTGTTATGTATATATACGTGGTGTTATATGTACGTCTTACCTTCATAGGAAGTATGTACATGTCATGTGGTACGTTAATGACAAATCATGTTTTGCACTAAGACCCCAAAGTTTTGGGTGAACTTACTATTTTGTGTACCATGTGATAGTACTTGTATTAAGAACATTGGCATGGATAATTTTTATGTACTTTGCTCATGTACTGTTGCTTTGAAGGTATTATCTCATGCACCATATGCATTACAATGACCAATTTATATATTGTTGCTTATTATGTAGTGTAGTTATCATTTGTTACTAAAGCAAAAGTAGTATCGGTTAAAAGTAGTAGTAACATACATGGTATTTTTTGTCCAATTAGATATGAACAAGAAACAACATTGGTACGTTGTATTTATTGGAAGATAGGTTGGCATATACGAGTCTTGGGTTGAGTGTCATGCACATGTGAATAAGTACCCAGGAGCACTGTACAAATCGTATGATTCGTACAATGATCCGGTAACTGCTTTTGGCATGTACAATGCGAGGGCTGTAGGAGAACTTGTACAAGATGTACCTAATGAGATCGAGGTCCATGCAATTGCAGATTTGAAAAATCGTCATGATGATCTTCCTATTGACAATAATGAACAACCAGTTGTTGCAATTGGAGAAAGAGGATACTCGCATGATATGTGTTGGTGCATAATAATTGTTGTAATGTTCATCTTGGGCATATTACTCACCCATATTGTGTACTGGGTTATGGGTAGAGTTGGTTGACTTAATGTTATGACATTAATGACTGTCATATAATGACGAAGACTGAAGACATGTGGCCATTGGTTGTAAGTAATCGAAGTTTTGGATGTGATAAGCTACAAATGAGATGTGGTACCTATGTATAATTCTGATGTACCTTCGGTATGATAATATTTGCCAATTTGCATATTATGACCTGTTGTTGGATTGAGACTAATGTCAATTTTGCTACGAATTTTCATTAATATTCCATGAAATTCATAAATCAACGTCATGTTGTTCTAATGAATGACTGTTATTATTGTAGTGTTTAATGAAGATACCAAAAATTAGTGAGGATGAAACAAATGTATTGATGGACACATTTATCGATTACAAAAATAGAGGGAAGCTTCCGCCTTTTGGAAATACAACACAAAAATGGTTGACGGTATGTTGGCCATCTTGAAATGCATAATGTCAAAGTTCAGTTTGTCCTTTATTGAGCTTATTAGGATTATATTCTATTGAGAGCAACAATACCTTACAATTTCTAAGATGGTTGACAGTGGGTTGTTTGAATGGGAACCTTTTAAGAAATGTGTGGTGCACAACCCAGACATAATTGGTGCAAATAATTTCTTAAAAGTAAGTGATTTTGGATTTTAACAAATTTTGTACGCACATGTTTTTTTAGCATTCTACCATGTTAGTTATACATTAAAATAATCATTTTCTTCAAATTTACACTTGTAGGACGATGATTTTGCTGGATAGTATTGCCTTGACCCATGCTCAAACTTCCAATATTTTGGTGTTATTTTCAAACGAGATGACGCTTCTTCAAGAAATCATCAATTGGATAGTGTTGGTTCATCACCGTCAGTGAATTCTCCAAGGCACGTCGATGTTATAATCATCGATGATTGAATGCGTAGACGATCTTTATGGGCATGTTTCCCATTTAAAATGTTTATATGTATGTATTGGTGTGTGTACAATATTTTGTTACATACCACAAGTCATTTTGGTAATTACTATGTACAACTTGTGGTAGAGTAGGATGTACGAGCGTCTGTGGGGATATGTCTTCACCAAACAATTTAAGACATGTTGCCTTTATTTTGTACGGATAGGTTAAGGCAGCCAGAAATATGGACGTGTACTGTTTGAAATATAAACCTCAATGTCTTAAATATGTGTAATGTTTTGGTTTAAGGCAATGGTTATTTGGATGACTCTTTTTTCTATGGTATATGTTGGAACATGGAGGCTAAATTCAAGGCCCTATTTTAATGGTTTGTGCGTAATTGAACAAGATGAGAAACCTTGATTGTAAATTTGTGATTGAGTCGGATTCCATGGTGCGTGTGAACATTGTACAGAATGGTTTGGCTTATCAATGGTCTGTGTTAGGTTTTGTGGTAAAGATTAATGATCTGTTGTGAAAAATAGATTTACAATTATCTCATGTGTATAGAGTACTGAATGTGGTTGCTGATGCTTTGGCTAACACGGTTGTGAATGATCAGTTCATTTTGTATTTTTCTGGTTTTAATTTGTTGCTAAACATGATAAATTTTATTGTGCTGAATGACCGAATAATTCTGGCACTTGGTAGACTAAAAAAAGTGCTCAATTTTTTATGATAACGGATCACACTAGTTGACTGTATGGGTATGTTGTATATATTTTTTCTTATTAACACATGTTTTGTTCTTTTTTATATGTTTTGAATGAGGTTTGTATATAGTTTTTCCCATAACAGCTTCTTGTATTTTTCCTGGTGATTTGAATTAATTTTATTGTCTTTTAATTTTTAAAAATAAATAACGGTTAATTTCTACTATAGTTCATGTAAATTTGAGTTGTGTCGTAGTTTTTTGTATATTCTACCATTTTTTGTCCTAAATATTTTAAAATCTTTGGTGGATGAAATAAATTTGTGAGCAACTTATAAACTTGTATTATAAAATCAACGTGTAATAACATGTATTTGGTGAATATATAAGCATTCTTATATTTTTCACATTATTAAATTGGTAACCAACAATGATCAAAAAGTAAAAAAAAATATTTAAAAAGTGGTAACCAACAATTATCAAGCCAAAAATGAGATAGGATTGGATAGGATTCAAGGTTAAAATGGTCAATCAATGTCAAAAGTATTAGATGTTTAATAAAAAATTATAGTTTNTCAAGATTAAAATGGTCAATCAATGTCAAAAGTATTAGATGTTTAATAAAAAATTATAGTTTGTCCATATTTCAACCCCTTTATAATGCACTATCCAAAGCAGGGATTAGATAACACAATTTTCTTTTATACCCCTACATATCCGGCCTATTGGGATTTAAATCCAATCCAGTCCAGTCCATCCATGAATTGAATTAGATAACATGGGGGATAACAACAATTGAATTGGATAAAAACATTAGGGGACTCACAAAACTTTGGTTTGGATCCAATTTATTGAATGGGATAAACGTTGGGCTCAATTCCTTGGCCCGTAGTGTTTTAGGCCATTCATCCCATCTGACTCACCTAAATGTATCCTACCTGAAATTTGGGATAAGTAAGCCCAGTGATCGGATTGGGCTTGTATTTACATTAATGCCCTTTTACAGTAACCAATGTAGGGATTTTACCCCCTTTTTGTCTTCTTCAATTCACCTCATTGGTCCCCTCCTCCCGCAAGCGACGCCCACTGGTCCCCCCATTGAAAGGTATTTCTCTCTTTCTTTGTATATATATATCTCAATCTCGTTGTAATTACTCTCTCTCTACATCTGTGTATATATATATATCTCTCTCTCTGTCTCTCCATGTCTGTGTATATATATATATGTTTGTCTCTATATTTCTCTCTCTTTATCTCTGTGTATATATATACATATATCTGTATCTCTCTATCTCTATGTATATATATATCTCCCTCACTCTATGTTTGTATATATATGTGTATATATCTATCTCTCTCTATCTGTGTGTATATATATATACATATATATCGCAAATAAAAGTGAATGAAATCTTTATTGACCCAGATCTGAGTTGGTGTTTATGGATTCTTCGACATCTACTCCCTGTCTCTATCTCTCTGTTTTGTGTTCTTGTTCTTTGTGTATGGGTGAGTTTAGATGGTGGTGGGTTTGGGACAGAGGGTGAATGGTATAATTGGTGACGGCTCGGGACAGTTTAAGAGGTAGAAGGGTAGAGACAGAGAGAAACGAAGGTTTTGAAATTTATTTGAATCGATTAATGAATCCATCGATTACTGAGTTGGTGAATCTAAATAGAGGTTATGAGCTGCAACTGAACAAGTGAATCTGAGTCGATTACTTTTTTTTTATCAGCTAAATTGATTTCTAAATGTGATGGTTTACTAAGAAGGTGAATCTCTTTGTCTACCAAGATTTTGAGGCATTTTGGTTTAGGTAATCTGAATTGATTACTGCTAAGATTCATGGATTGTCTACCTAGGATTTAAGGTTTATTTGTTGGTCTAATAATCTTAAAACCAAGTAATTACAACTGGTTATTCTATTTTCCCAAGAACATGAATGGTTTTATGTTACAGAGTGTGAGAGACATAGAGAGAGAGACAGAAACTCCTTATGGGCATTATTTGTATTTGTTTATTATGTGTTGTGGTATGTTTAGTATTAGTAATGCAGTTGTTACATTCTTAACAGTGTCTCCAATCAGTGGTTTCACAAGCACTCTTCAGTATTCAGGTACCTTTATTTTTTTTGGTAACAGTTGGCACTTAAAACTGTAATGGCAGATTGTATACTAATGTTTTGACATGATTTTATTTACTGGTTATAAGTTGAAAGAGGTTAGTTTTACATCTTTCGTAATTAGCATACCATATTCCTGTGTATTAGTTTGTTGCCCAAACAATTTCTGTTGTAATATGTTTTTGTTGTTTACATATTCATGTTGGGTGATACCAACATTATTGGATTTTTTTTGTTTCCATTGAATTAGGTAACCATGGACAGCGATTTTGATGAATTATGTTTGTTACTTATGTTTATGCATATGACTATTCGGGAGATGGTAGTTGTGTTTAATCTTGTGGTCTCTATAATGTTAATGATATGGGACATGGAACACAATCGTACAACATCCAAGGTTCCACAAAATTTCAATAGGTCTCGATTACAGATTGAACACTTGCACCGTCTCATTGGAGAGAGTGACAAGATGTGTATAAGCCAACTTAGGATGGATAGACACACGTTTGTGATACTATGTAATCTGGTCTGTGATGTGGGGCTGTTAAGACCAACTAGACACATAAGTGTCGAGAAGATGGCGGTAATGTTCTTAAGTATTTTAGGCTATGACAACAAAAATAGACTAGTTAAGTTCAATTTCTTGCACTCGGGTGAAACCGTTAGTAGACATTTCAACAATTTCCTTATTGCGGTGTTAAGGCTATGTAAATTATTGCTCCAGTCGCCAGATCTAGTGCCCGAAAATAGTACAGACAATAAATGAAAGTGGTTTAAGGTAATGACCATTTAACATTCAAGTCAATATTGATTATTACACCATCTAACATGGATTTTTTTTCTTTACTTAATTTGTTTAAACTTGTTTACTCACTTGGCTTTGTAGAATTGTGTGGGGGCATTAGATGTGACACGTATGTTCATGCCTGAGTATCGCTTGTCCATCAAGTTAGATATAGAATACGTAAAGATGGAATAGCAACCAATGTGTTGGGTGTATGTGCATCGAACATGAAATTCATTTATGTGCTTCCTAGATGGGAAGAGTTAGCTACCGATTTTAGGATATTTCGTGATGCGGTTAGTAGGCCAAACTGGTTTGAAGGTAGCACGTGGTACATAGCATATTATGTCTCTTTGTAAAAAAAAAAAAAAAATTTGTAAGTATGCTCACATTTACATGTGTTTGGTACGCGTAACCAATATATTCTTATAAAACACAGGCACGTACTACCTAGTTGATGTTGGTTATATAAATGGTGATGGATTTTTAGCACCATTTCGAGGTCAGCGATATCATATCCAAGAGTTTGGGGTTGCTTCTGCGGCACCCAAAAATCCCAAAGAATTGTTTAATCTACGTCATTCTGCTGCAAGGACTTACATTGAGAGATATTTTACTTTGCTAAAAAATAGATGGGCGATTCTTAGGGCACCGTGCTACTATCTTGTCCGCACGCATAACTGCATCATAGCTGCATGTTGTTTGTTAGATAACTTAATTAAGAATGAAATGAGTGTTGACCCATTTGAGGAGGATTTTTTTGAAAAAATCCTGTTGATGGTAAACATGCAGATGATATCATAAACAATGTCGAGACATCTACCGAATGGTCTATGTTTTGAAATCAAATGGTATTAGAGATGTACAATAAGTGGAGAAGTAGTCGTGGACAAACTACATAATTGGAATACTTAATGTTTTATGTTGTTTATTATTTTTATGGCTTTATTAATATAGATGTTATGGTACATGAGGCCCTGAATGTGTTACAATGTAATCTTGTATTTGCACACCAACTATTTTCAATTGCCAATTGTCATGTTTACCCCCTTAATTTGGATATTTAGTTTTACAGAAAATATAGCAATTTGTAATGTTGTTGTGTTTTATACTAGAGTAGACAATGTTAGACACCATTGCAAGTACACAGTCAGACAAAGGTGTTATAAGGACATGGAGTATAGCTGAAGAGAATCAGCTCTTACAGTCATTAAAGGAACTGTGCGTTAACGGGTGAAAGTGCCAAAATGACACTTTTAGACCTAGATACTTACAAGCACTTGAGAACAGCTTGAAAGTAGCAATTCTAGGTTGTGAGTTGTGAGCTTCTCCCCATATAGAGTCAAAGTAGAAAATATGGAAGAAGAATTACAACTCCCTGTTTACCATGATGACCACATCAAGGTTTGAGTTCAACAGTACTAAGAATAAGATCATAGTTGACGACGACGACATTTGGCAAGACTACTTGAAGGTGAAACTCGTTAACCAACAATTTAAATAGGTTTCATTTTACTACATAATAACATAGTTTTCATTATTGTAAAGGTTGATAATAATTGTCCACATATGTTGTAGAAGGGCCGAAATTGAAAAGGCATGAGATAAGTTGTGGCCTTACTTCAATGATTGAAAAATTATATTTGGCAAGGACCGGGTAGCTAGGGAGGATGCTATCGATGTTGAAGACATGGTTGACGATGCCAAGGCCGAAGCGTCATTGAGGGAAGTTGAGACCATGGAAGCACAAAATCCATTAGGAACGAATGTCAAGTAGCGCAACACTTGAAGGTGATCAACCACCAACAATGGAAACAAGTGTTTNATTGTACAGAATGGTTTGGCTTATCAATGGTCTGTGTTAGGTTTTGTGGTAAAGATTAATGATCTGTTGTGAAAAATAGATTTACAATTATCTCATGTGTATAGAGTATTGAATGTGGTTGCTGATGCTTTGACTAACACGGTTGTGAATGATCAGTTCATTTTGTATTTTTCTGGTTTTAATTTGTTGCTAAACATGGTAAATTTTATTGTGCTGAATGACCGAATAATTCTAGCACTTGGTAGACTAAAAAAAGTGCTCAATTTTTTATGATAACGGATCACACTAGTTGACTGTATGGGTATGTTGTACATATTTTTTCTTATTAACACATGTTTTGTTCTTTTTTATATGTTTTGAATGAGGTTTGTATATAGTTTTTCCCATAACAGCTTCTTGTGTTTTTCCTGGTGATTTGAATTAATTTTATTGTCTTTTAATTTTTAAAAATAAATAACGGTTAATTTCTACTATAGTTCATGTAAATTTGAGTTGTGTCGTAGTTTTTTGTATATTCTACCATTTTTTGTCCTAAATATTTTAAAATCTTTGGTGGATGAAATAAATTTGTGAGCAACTTATAAACTTGTATTATAAAATCAACGTGTAATAACATGTATTTGGTGAATATATAAGCATTCTTATATTTTTCACATTATTAAATTGGTAACCAACAATGATCAAAAAGTAAAAAAAAATATTTAAAAAGTGGTAACCAACAATTATCAAGCCAAAAATGAGATAGGATTGGATAGGATTCAAGGTTAAAATGGTCAATCAATGTCAAAAGTATTAGATGTTTAATAAAAAATTATAGTTTGTCCATATTTCAACCCCTTTATAATGCACTATCCAAAGCAGGGATTAGATAACACAATTTTCTTTTATACCCCTACATATCCGGCCTATTGGGATTTAAATCCAATCCAGTCCAGTCCATCCATGAATTGAATTAGATAACATGGGGGATAACAACAATTGAATTGGATAAAAACATTAGGGGACTCACAAAACTTTGGTTTGGATCCAATTTATTGAATGGGATAAACGTTGGGCTCAATTCCTTGGCCCGTAGTGTTTTAGGCCATTCATCCCATCTGACTCACCTAAATGTATCCTACCTGAAATTTGGGATAAGTAAGCCCAGTGATCGGATTGGGCTTGTATTTACATTAATGCCCTTTTACAGTAACCAATGTAGGGATTTTACCCCCTTTTTGTCTTCTTCAATTCACCTCATTGGTCCCCTCCTCCCGCAAGCGACGCCCACTGGTCCCCCCATTGAAAGGTATTTCTCTCTTTCTTTGTATATATATATCTCAATCTCGTTGTAATTACTCTCTCTCTACATCTGTGTATATATATATATCTCTCTCTCTGTCTCTCCATGTCTGTGTATATATATATATGTTTGTCTCTATATTTCTCTCTCTTTATCTCTGTGTATATATATACATATATCTGTATCTCTCTATCTCTATGTATATATATATCTCCCTCACTCTATGTTTGTATATATATGTGTATATATCTATCTCTCTCTATCTGTGTGTATATATATATACATATATATCGCAAATAAAAGTGAATGAAATCTTTATTGACCCAGATCTGAGTTGGTGTTTATGGATTCTTCGACATCTACTCCCTGTCTCTATCTCTCTGTTTTGTGTTCTTGTTCTTTGTGTATGGGTGAGTTTAGATGGTGGTGGGTTTGGGACAGAGGGTGAATGGTATAATTGGTGACGGCTCGGGACAGTTTAAGAGGTAGAAGGGTAGAGACAGAGAGAAACGAAGGTTTTGAAATTTATTTGAATCGATTAATGAATCCATCGATTACTGAGTTGGTGAATCTAAATAGAGGTTATGAGCTGCAACTGAACAAGTGAATCTGAGTCGATTACTTTTTTTTTATCAGCTAAATTGATTTCTAAATGTGATGGTTTACTAAGAAGGTGAATCTCTTTGTCTACCAAGATTTTGAGGCATTTTGGTTTAGGTAATCTGAATTGATTACTGCTAAGATTCATGGATTGTCTACCTAGGATTTAAGGTTTATTTGTTGGTCTAATAATCTTAAAACCAAGTAATTACAGCTGGTTATTCTATTTTCCCAAGAACATGAATGGTTTTATGTTACAGAGTGTGAGAGACATAGAGAGAGAGACAGAAACTCCTTATGGGCATTATTTGTATTTGTTTATTATGTGTTGTGGTATGTTTAGTATTAGTAATGCAGTTGTTACATTCTTAACAGTGTCTCCAATCAGTGGTTTCACAAGCACTCTTCAGTATTCAGGTACCTTTATTTTTTTTGGTAACAGTTGGCACTTAAAACTGTAATGGCAGATTGTATACTAATGTTTTGACATGATTTTATTTACTGGTTATAAGTTGAAAGAGGTTAGTTTTACATCTTTCGTAATTAGCATACCATATTCCTGTGTATTAGTTTGTTGCCCAAACAATTTCTGTTGTAATATGTTTTTGTTGTTTACATATTCATGTTGGGTGATACCAACATTATTGGATTTTTTTTGTTTCCATTGAATTAGGTAACCATGGACAGCGATTTTGATGAATTATGTTTGTTACTTATGTTTATGCATATGACTATTCGGGAGATGGTAGTTGTGTTTAATCTTGTGGTCTCTATAATGTTAATGATATGGGACATGGAACACAATCGTACAACATCCAAGGTTCCACAAAATTTCAATAGGTCTCGATTACAGATTGAACACTTGCACCGTCTCATTGGAGAGAGTGACAAGATGTGTATAAGCCAACTTAGGATGGATAGACACACGTTTGTGATACTATGTAATCTGGTCTGTGATGTGGGGCTGTTAAGACCAACTAGACACATAAGTGTCGAGAAGATGGCGGTAATGTTCTTAAGTATTTTAGGCTATGACAACAAAAATAGACTAGTTAAGTTCAATTTCTTGCACTCGGGTGAAACCGTTAGTAGACATTTCAACAATTTCCTTATTGCGGTGTTAAGGCTATGTAAATTATTGCTCCAGTCGCCAGATCTAGTGCCCGAAAATAGTACAGACAATAAATGAAAGTGGTTTAAGGTAATGACCNTATGTGTATGTAGCACATGGTAAGTATGTTGAGCCTTTGTTTTTATGCAACACCCAATAGTATGCATGCATATAGCTTCATGCTTCTTACCTAATAGTGTAACCTTCATTTTATATGTATAGTTGAAGGCAACAAAGAATATAAACATATTGATTACATGTAATTACACAGCATGTTATCTTACTTTTGGTTCTTCTATTGTATAAGACTACGTGTGGTAATAAAATATGTTTAGGTGGATATCGATTCGTGTATATCATTTATTTTTTTTAGAAACAATGTGGGACAATTTTATGAGCAGATTAATGTGATCACAATTTTTTGCTNACGTGCTTCCTAGATGGGAAGAGTTAGCTACCGATTTTAGGATATTTCGTGATGCGGTTAGTAGGCCAAACTGGTTTGAAGGTAGCACGTGGTACATAGCATATTATGTCTCTTTGTAAAAAAAAAAAAAAAATTTGTAAGTATGCTCACATTTACATGNATTGCAAACCCAACATTGACTTTGGATTGGATAGGAGTGAAGGGTAAAATTGTAATTTAATGTGAAAAATAAAGAGATTTGACACAAAAAACAAAGGTTTTTCCATGGGCCCCATAATATACAAAAGTACTTCTCAAATCAAGTATAGGATTACACAATTTCATTAGTATCCTATCTATGTCCAGGGTATTGGGTTTTCATTTGATTCGTTTGGATTAAAAAACCAAACCAATCATATCCCCCAAATATTTGCCAAACACCCCCTATGGCAATAAATACACTTCTTGATTTAAAAGCATTTTTTTTAGTAGGCACAATTAAAGAGAAAGGACAATGAGATCTGAACCACAAGGTTAACCATTAAATCAATTGATAACCTCAATTCAAAAGTTTTTTTTTTTTTGGTGCTAGATTTAAAAGTACTTTCAAGTAGCACGTTCACCAACCATATAATACACATTAGAAGTTCATTATACAAAAGTCATTCTATAAAATCCATTCTCAAGAAAGATTTTTATTTTGAAAAGTTACCCCAAAAGCAACCTACAAAATTCAAACTTCAAATTTGGGATATGTAAGATACATGTTAAATTTTATGCGGACCCTTGATATTTGATGTAATTGCATTGGTACTTATAGGTTATCAAAAATGATAGTAAGACCCCAATCTTTGGATGGCATTAACGATGCTAATATAAACAATTTTACCCTCAATCTAGCTAATGATGGTTCAATAACTAAATGAAAATACTGAGTCAACAAATATTTAAATAAATAATCGAATCCAAACAAAACCTTCATAGACTCATACATATAAATCAAGCTGAAATTCCTAAACCTTCACTCAGTCATTGTCTCCCCCGCCCTCACCCTGTGACTATCTAGCCAACCTCTCACTTCTCTCCCATGTACATCTTTCACTTTTCACCTCTCTTTGCCTAAGTTGATTTCACAAACAAATAATGGAATTGAAGACGACAACAATTTTAATGGAGGAATCAACATAGAGGGGTAATTTANACAGTGTTTATCACAATCTAAGAATATCATTATGGTAACAATTTATGATTGGGTAAAAAATCAAAGAAAACTCAACATTCTATACTTTTATCAACTAATGGCAAATTTGGTTTCTACTTTCTCCGGCAACTTGAGCACCGATTCACCTCTCTTATACAATGATCTATAATCTAAAAAAATTCTTCTTGCTAGTTGTGGTATTTGAATGGAGTTGGTTGGTTGTAGTTGTTGGAAAATATGGTTTTAAACAAGTTTATTTGAGTAATTTGAAGCTTAAATAAAAATGAGACCCACACCTAGTAATTAGTGGGACTAAGTTTAAACATGTTCTCCTCTATAAGGAGATTAACGTGGTATATTTATTTGTCCAAAACTATTAAGATTTGAATGAGAAATTATGTCTCAAAGTAACCTATTTGAAGTGATAAAATAAACTAAAATTGGAGTGGTAAAATAATGCTTGTCCCACATTGAAAAAAGACCAACACTTTAGTAAGTTAATATACTACTAGTTCGTTTCATGAATTTGGGCCCCAAGGGGTACCACACTTTTGTGAGTGGAGCGAGCGCCTACACTACCTTGGTTATCACACGCGCGCGCGCCGCCCTCCTCACCTCACCATGACCCGGGTTGGGCTTGGGCTTGGGTCAAAAAGCTATAATCTTTTTGGACAAAATTTATTTGGAACGGTGCGGGTCATGGGTCAAACCAATCGGATCTAACCGATCAGAATTAACAACTAAAATTTAAAATCTAAACCAAATTTTAAATTTTTTTCCTGTTATTTTTGAACTTGGGGCCAAAAAGGGTCTAGATTCATTCTAAAGAGCCTGTTCATTCCAAGAGGTACGTTTTGCTTGTTCAGATTAAAGAGTGCGTCTATTCAATTTGAACAGTGGCAACCTATGCCTTTTTAGGCAATCTGAACAGCCACCAAGAGTCTATAAATAAACTATCCCTTTGCCATTTCAATTCATCCCATTCTGGATTCTAGTTTCAAAATTCTTCTCTCTCTCTCTCTCTCCATATTGTTGCATTCTTCTTTTGGTTCGGTTCAAGTATAAACACAAGTTGTGTTCGCTGAAATCTTGAAGATTGAAGTGTTGCTTCTTTAAGAAGAAAAATCTGTTCTATCTTGGGAGACAGTTGCTCATCCACCTTGAACACCAAGATGGAGAAAATTTGTCTTAAGAAGATTGTTTTCACAAGGTTCAGATTGAAGTTATGATTTTTCTTACTTATTGTTCGTGTTGATCTGTTTCCCTGTGAGTGCACTGCTTTTTATTTCTACATATTCTGTTTAAATTCGTGCATAATTTAGGTTTTATATAGTTTGATATAATCTAATTATATGCACATTTTCTATTATAATCTTAAGACAGATTTTGTGTTTTACAATTAGATTAATTACTGTTATAAGTCTAAAACTTAATTTTGTATTCTATTACTTTTTTATTTTCATTAATTACTGTACCTATCACAAATCAGAATTGTGTATTCTGTTAGACTTTAGTGTTAAATTATTGCTTCTGTTTGTGTAACAAAAATGACAACTTCAAATGATTTTGTTCCTCTAATGTTGTCCGTACAACAGTTGTTCCTACAACCGTGAGTGTGTCTCATGGGGAGAAGCCTGAGAAATTCAATGGCTCGAACTTCAAACGTTGGCAATCTAAGATGCTTTTCTATCTCACCACCCTTAATCTTGCAAAATTTCTTAAGAAAGATGTTCCTTCACTTGATGAGAATGAAACAAATGTGAAAAAGGTGGCTACTACGGATACTTGGAAGCACTCAAATTTTTTGTGTAGAAATTACATCTTTAATAGGTTAGATAATGCATTATACAATGTGTACAGTGCAGTCAAAATCGTGAACGAACTTTGGAGTCATTGGACAAAAAGTACAAGACCGAGGATGCCGACATGAAAAAGTTTATTGTCGATAAATTCTTAGATTTCAAAAATGGTGGATTCTAAGACTTTTATCTCCCAGGTTCAAGAAATTCAAGTAATCCTTCATGACATCCATGCCGAGAGAATGTCTCTTAGTGAGTCACTCAAAGTAGTTACAATTGTAGAGAAATTACCACCCCTAGGGGAAGGATTTCAAAAACTATCTCAAGCATAAGTGCAAAAAGATGAAACTTGAAGAATTGATTGTTCGCTTGAGGATCGAGAAGGGTAACCATAAATCTAAGAAGAAAAATGGAGTTTTTAATTCCATGGAATCTAGGACCAATATAGTTGAAAATTGTGACATCCCAAAATCTGGAGTCCGTTGATTACCCATCAACCTACGGAATACCCGTGGATACCGAATAGTTTGATATCACGTCAATGTGCCCCATTTACCAGGAACCATAATTTTGACGAAATTCGGGCAGAGTCTCCTTTTTATGGGAAGCTCTACCCAAAAATGAACTTGTGCAATCATATAATAACAAAACCCATCCGAGGTATAATATTCAACAATGACCACACTGGATCTAATTATAAGTAAACATTGGCCACACCGGGGTTAATTATCCATATTTATTTCAAAACATACAAGGTTAGTTTAACAATAGTCTATATAAGTTCTATTACAATTATTTGCAAAAAATTACATGCCCAAAACATTATTTTCACAAAATGTTTTACATTAACATAAAATAAAGCCACAATCCGGCCTTTTTCAAACATGAGGATCCAAGTGAGGGCCGTCCACCGGTGTGTATCCAAAACCTGAAATATTTTCCCGTATAGGGTGAGCCACGCCCAGTAGAGTAATTCCTACAGAGGCTACTTCCCACCCAAGTGCACATGCAATGCTCACATATAACATTTCATATTCACATCAACATTTCAAGTAAGAATATGCATTCAATGTTGAAATTTATCATGTCATGCCATGAAATGAGATGAGACTTACTCATGCAAATCAACCCGAGCCCTTCCCAGCTCGTCACACATGCAAGTGTCAATGTGTATGGAATCGTCATTTATGTTGCACATCAAATGACTTTTACCAACCTGGGGTCTTTGTATGGGGTGGATGTTCATGGGCTTACACCAAGGGTCTCCAACCTACTCGGAATTTATGGACTTCCACCAAGGACTCCGCGTATGCCCACACACTTCATGGGTCAAGCCAAGGGAGTGCGTATCCCAATCACCGGGCCTTGCACCCGAGGGATCTTCTAGTCCCTCCTTGCTAACCCCAACCCTAATCACCATGCAACCTATGCGACTCGGCCAAGTTTTCGACCAAGCTTAAAGGAGTCCACTCGTCATCCACCAAATATGGTGTTGACGACAACCATGCACACACCCACATGATGCGATGTTACCGTGCATATGCAATATGATGTCCCATTGCACAATTATAACATATTCAATATGCTATAAAAGACATATGAACAATATCAATACATTTTACATATTCATGGCAAAATTATATCANATATCAAATACATTTTACATATTCATGACAAAATTATATCATAAGCATATAATTCTCATTATTCTCCACAATGTCAATATAACACAAGCATGTACATACATTAACAATTTTTATAACACAATTCCAAGCATGTTATTACAATTTTTATGTCAATAATACACTTAATCACAAAGATGCAATATAACACAAAATAGCCCATGTAATAGCCCACATAACGGTCCTTATATATGCCACAAAATAGCCCCTATATAGGCCATAAAACAACTCCAAATTCGGCCACAAAATAACCCCTAAACATACCATAAAATAGTCCCAAATTCAACCACAAAACAGCCCCTAACACATGTCATAAAATAGTCCCAAATTCAACCCAAAATACAACCACATAGCAGTCCATATTTTAACCCAAAATTGTCCATCATTTCAACCCCAAAATAGTCCATAGTTTCAGCCCCTAAATCGGCCCTAAAACAATCCCAAAAGAGAGGAATAAAACCAAGGTAAGAAGAACCCTACCTTTTGTAGCGTGTAGGAAGTGGTAGAGCTTTTAAAAACACCAAAACAAGCCCAAGAACCTTTGATTCCTCCAAAGTCTTTTCTTTGGACCTTCAGTGAAATCCACTTTTCTTGGTACGTACACATAGTCCTCGTCGAAGAGATGAACTTTGATTCTTGGCTCGACGAATTTCGATCGACGAAACTCCAAAAATCTTGGATTGAAGCTTGAAGAACTTCTTATTTTTCTCTCTTTTCACTCTCTTCTCTCTATGGCTGGCCAAGGGTCAAGAACAAGAGATATTTTTCCCAAAATATCTAAGTTAAGTAGATATTTATANGAAGAACTTCTTATTTTTCTCTCTTTTCACTCTCTTCTCTCTATGGCTGGCCAAGGGTCAAGAACAAGAGATATTTTTCCCAAAATATCTAAGTTAGGTAGATATTTATAGTCCCGAATGTGTGGTCCACACCACACCGCATATTTTTGACTTTCGGATCCATTTTTTGTCCTGAAACGATTCGTTATACCTCGGATTTAGTTCAAATTAATTTTTTTGAAACTTTAACTTAATTTTAAAAAAATTCATTTTTGGGGACCTTTAAAATGTCATTCGCCTCGTAATCGCCTCGAACTACGTGTAAAAATTCAACTATCTCTAAATTCGATGAAATTTGATAAGGTGACTAGATTTTGTGATACGAATCTAACGGTGAACTCCGCTGCTTCATCCGAGGTCTAGAACATGAGTATTTTAAATACGCATTAGGATGACAAATTACCATTCTGCCCTTTCTAAGAAAAAGTTCAAATTTTTCCCAGGTTTCACAAAAATGGAATCAAGACTAACAAGAAAAGGAAGCACAATGGTGAAGGTCCAAATCAAAGATCAAAGAAATTCAAGGGCAAGTGCTACAATCGTGGCAAACCGGGGCATGTCTCAAAAGATTGTCGTAGGTCAAAGAATTTCAAGAAGCCTAATGTTCAAGCAAACATGAATGAAATAGACAAGCTTTCTATGGAAGTCAACGATATGAATTTTTTCACAATTGTTTCAGAATGCAACTTGGTGGGTAATCCCAAAGAGTGGTGGGTAGACACTGACGCTACTCAACATATCTATTCCAACAAATAGATGTTCTCTACTTATAAAAAGCTAGAGAATGATGAACAACTATATATTAGCAATTCCTCTACCTCCAAGGTTGAAGGAAGTGGCAAGGTGATACTCAAGATGACATCTGGCAAGGAACTCACCTTCAACGAAGTGCTTCATGTCCCAGATATTTGCAAGAATCTAGTGTCCGGTTCCTTGCTTAGCCAAAATGATTTTAAGTTAGTCTTTGTATCCAACAAATTTGTACTCACTAAGAATGAGACGTTTGTAGGGAAAGAATACATGAGTGATGGACTTTTTAACTCAATGTAATGACTATTGTACCCACATCTTCTAATAATAAGAATGAGATGAATTCTTCTTAATTGCTTTAGTCTTTTAATATGTGGCATGTTAGACTAAGACACGTTAATTATGATGCAATTAGAAGATTAGTTAATTTGAACGATTTACCTAAAATATCTATTGATCCAAATCATAAATGTGAGACTTGTGAGAAATCAAAGTTGGCAAGAACATCTTACAAGTCAATTGAAAGAAATATCAAACCTCTTGAATTAATTCACAGTGATGTTTGTGACCTAAAGTTTGTGCAAACAAAAGGTGGTAAAAAGTATTTTATTACTTTTATTGATGATTGCACAAGATACTGTTATATTTACTTGATTAGAAGTAAAGATGAGGCTATTGATATGTTCAAGCATTATAAGAATGAAGTTGAGAATCAACTTAGTAGAAAGATAAAGGCTCTAAGAAATGATAGGGGTGATGAATATGAATCTCTTTTCGAGGAATTTTGTGCAACACATGAAATTATTCACCAAACGACTGCCCCCCTATTCACTTCAATCAAATGACATAACTAACGCAAAAACTGAACATTGAGAAAATGATGAATACTATGTTATCCAGTTCAGAAACACCCCAAAACTTGTGGGGGGAAGCCTTATTAACTGCTAATTATATTCTTAACAAGGTGCCTCATAAGAAAATTAATCATACGCCATATAAATTATGAAAATGTCGAAAACCCTCCTATAAATTGTTAAAAGTGTGGGAGTGTCTAGAAAAAGTGTCGGTTCCTAAACCTAAAAAGGTTAAGATATGACTAAAAATTATTGATTGTTTATTTATTGGTTATGCCCATAAAAGTATAGCATATCGATTTCTTGTTCACAAATCTAAGATTCCTTATATGCATATTAATACTATTATAGAATTAAGGAATGCGTCATTCTTTGAAAATAATTTTTCATTTAATATGTTACATGAATCAAATTCATTAAAGAGATCAATTGAGGCTACGACTAGTAATGGTCGAAACGAGGAGTTTATTAAAAATGAACCTAGACGTAGCAAGAGTACAAAGACTTTGAAGTTATTTGGTCATGATTTTCTAACTTATCTATTAGAAAATGATCCTCAAAGTTTCAAAGAATCTATGTTCTCCCCTGAAGCTCCTTATTGGAAGGAACCTGTCGATTCTAAAATCAAATTCATTATGAAAAATTATACATGGGAGTTGGTGGTTCTTCTACCAGGTGATAAACCTTTAGGCTGTAAATGGATCTTTAGAAAAAAGATAAAAGTTGATGGATCCATTGACAAGTACAAAGCTAAACTTGTAGCCAAATGATATAAACAAAGGGAAAGATTATATTATTTTGACACTTATTCACTAGTTACTAGAATTACTTCCTTACGGATTTTAATTGCTATAGCTGCATTAAATGGTCTTGAAATACATCAAATGGATGTGAAAACATCATTCTTAAATGATAAATTAGATGAAGAAATATACCTAGAACAACCTGAGGGATTCATTGCTAATGGACAAGAAAAGAAAGTGTGCAAGCTTGTTAAATCTCTATATGGTTTAAAACAAGCACCAAAACAGTGGCATGAAAAATTTTACAAAGCAATGTTAAATGGGTTCAAACTAAATGAGTGTGACAAATGTCTATATGTCAAAGTACTCATAATGGATACATTATTGTATGTCTTTTATGTAGACGACATGCTAATTATAGGCAACAAGAACGATGTCATTAAAGCTACTAAGCGGATGTTGACTAATAGGTTTGAAATTAAAGACCGAGGTGTTGCTGACGTGGTATTAGGAATTAAAATTTCTAGAATGTCAGATGGACTCATGTTATCTCAATCTCATTATATTGAAAAAGTATTTGATAAGTTCAAGAAGTATGAGATAAAACCTATGAGAACACCTAGCGATGTTAATATCCATCTTTCTAAGAATAAGGGTAATAGCATATCACAGTTAAAATATGCACGTATAATTGATAGTTTAATGTACATAATGAATTGTACCCATTCAGATATAGCATACTTAGTGAGTAAGCTAAGTCGATATGGAAAGCAATTATTAAAGTTTTGAGATATTTAAAACATACTCAAAACTATGGTTTGCACTACACAAAGTACCCAACAGTACAAGAGGGATATATCGATGCTAGTTGGATATCTGACACTAAATATTCAAAATCCACGAGTAGATAAGTCTTTACCTTAGGTAGTGCATCCGTGTCTTGGAAATCCTCAAAGAAAACTTGTATTGCTAGATCTACAATGGAATCGGAGTTCATTATCTTAGGCAAAGCTGGAGAAGAAGCATAATGGCTTCATAACTTCTTGGAGGATATTCTAAATTGGCCAAAGCTTGTACTTGCAATATGCATTCATTGTGATAGCCAATATAAGATTGGAAGGACACATAATTGTATGCATAACGGTAAGTCTGAACACATACGTTTTAGACACAATACCGTTAGACAGTTGCTCTCTAATGGTATTAAATCTATTGACTATGTGAAGTCAAAGGATGATATAGCGGATCCACTTACAAAAGGTTTGACCAGAGAGTAAATGGAAAGTTCATCGAGGGGAATAAGCTTAAAGTCTATTACTTAATCAAGAGTCACCATACTAGTAGCCCAACTTAACTGACTGGAGATCCTAAGATCTAAGTTCAAAGGGACAACCGAATTATGTGTAACTCAGTAAGCACTGAGGATATTTTCCAAACTCCTTCCCATTTCTATGATTAAACAGTGCACATCTGCAGAGAGAACTAGGGTAAGTAATACTTTTAATGATATTCTATGACTTGAAAATGTCCAAGTGGGGTATAGCAAGATACTCTTAATTAGAAATCACCAATGTGAGTAAAGAATGAGCCGCTTGCTTCTATGAGAATCATAGGCTGGTTATTCTAAAAATACACATAAAACCAGGTGGTGTTCAAGCCCAAAACGAACACAAACATGAGAGCCAAGTGTATCCGAAAGGATACTGTTTGAATTATATTTTCTTGGTTTACACAAATGGCTGATAGTTCAAAGACATCATCATGTCCACTGGATAACTAAGTAAATCTGATAGTTTACCACTACAGAAAGTTCAAGGCCACTGATTGCTTATCCAAATGTAGTAACTTTCACCTGTACTTGAACCTGTGTCTACATTATCATACATCAAATTTTTATTCATGTGAGGGATTGTTTGAAAAAAATGATTTTAAACAAGTTTATTTGAACAACTTGAGGCTTAAATAAAAGTGAAACTCACACCTCGTAATTAGTGAGACCAAGTTTAAACGCATTCTCTTCCATGAAGAGATTAACGTGGTATATTTATGTCCAAAATCATTAAGATTTGAATGAAAAATTATATCTCAAAGTGACATATTTGAAGTGATAAAATAAACTAAGATTGGTGTATTAAAATAAGGCTTGTCCCACATTAGAAGAAGACCAATACTTTGGTGAGTTAATATACTCCTAGTTGACTTCATGAGTTTAAACCCCAAGGGGTACCACACTTTTGTAAGAAGAGCGAGCGCCTACACTACCTTGGTTATCACACATGAGCGCGCCATCCACCCACCACGCCACGACCCTACTGGGCTTGGGATTGGGCTTGAGCCAAAAAGCTATAATCTTTTTGGAGAAATTTATTTGGAGTGGTACGGGTCATGGGTCAAATCAATCAGATCCAACCGCAGATCAGAACTAGATTTTAAAATTTCTTGCCAAAAAGGGTCTGAATTCATTCCAAATAGCCTGTTCATTCCAGGAGGTACCTTTTGCCTGTTCAGATTCAAGAGTGTGTCTCTTCATCTGAACAGTGACAACCTATTCCTTTTTAGGCAATCTGAATAGCCACCAAGGGTCCATAAATAGACTGCCCTTTTACTATTTCAATTCATCCCATTATGGATTTTAGTTTCAGAATTATTCTATTTCTCTTTCTCTATATATTGTTGCATTTTTCTTTTGGTTCAGTTTAAGTATAAACAGAAGTTATGTTCGCTGGAATCTTGAAGATTGAAGTGTCGCTTCTTGAAGAAGGAAAATATGTTCTATCTTGGGAGACAAATGCTCATCCACCTTGAGCACCGACGGAGCAAATCTATCTTAAGGAGATTGGGTTTCACAAGGCTTGAATTGAAGTTCTGGTTTTTTCTTATTTATTGTTCGTACTGATCTGCGTCCCTGTGAGTGCACTATTTTTTATTTATACATATTCTATTTAAATTAGTGCACAAGTTATGATTTATACAGTTTAATATAATCTAATTATACACACATTTTCTATTAGAGTAATTTGTATGTGTGAAGTTGAGAGAGAGAGGTGTTAAGCGGTGGTAGTGTGTGAAGCGAGAGATGGGTGGAGAGAGGCAGGAAAAGTGGCATACGGAGAAAATATTTAATCTAACGGTGATATCGTGTTTTCGTTGACATGCGGTATCATCAATGAATTATAAAATATTATGTCGACTTTGTGCATCCTGTTGTGGAAAATTGAATCAAGAATGCTACAATGCAATAAAATAAATAAGGATTAAAAAAACATATAGATAGTCGATAGAGGCATGTGGTCACTAACTTTAAAAGTAGATTTCGCCCCTCTAAATTAGTGCAATAGATTATGACATTCTACTAGTGTCGCCCCAAGTGTAAGGCAACTTAGGCAGGCATTTAGGGCCTCGCCTTCGAGGGGGCCCATATTATTTTCATGATTAGTTATAAATATAAGAGTATTTGTTTGTCTTAGACTTCTCCTTTTTATTTACCCACATAATGTATAAAAATTATTCTCTTTTTAGGACATATAAGATACCTTCAAGTTCAGCAATATTTGATATATATATATATATATATATATATATATATATATTCTTTTCTGTGTTAAACTATTAAGTCATGAGCAAGAGATCTAATTTGATAATTTAATAATATGTCAAGTCATAAGGTCTCGTTTAAGAAGTTCAACAATTGAAACTAGAATAACATTATTGCCACATTACTAAATCAACAAATTATGTCAGATTTTTAGGTCTCAACAACATTTTCTTCGGAAGGTAGGTCTCAACAACATTACTCTCAAGTAATTACTCTCATTTTTATGTGTTAACTCACAAACTTAAATGCATATTATGAAAATCTTGAGAATTTTGTAAAATGTGATCAACTTTTTTATATTCATAAGTTAGATTTATTTGCAGAGCTAAAAATGTAAAAGTGATTTTACAAACAAACACTAATACTTCAATCAAAACAATTAACCGTATAGAAAGACTAACCATTTTCTTTCTTTTCTTTTCATTTTTTTCAATACATTAGGGTTTTTTTTTAATATATGTATTGCTTATACAATAGTATTGAGAATATACAAACCAATTGCTCTTGCAAATTTTTATTTTTAAAATTAAAACTATTCCTATTTGTGATGAATTATGTCTCAAAAATATTGAGTAAACTAGACATAGATGTTCAAAATGATATAATAATAAAACTTAAGTATGGAAGGTTAATTAGTACTTTTGTATCTCAAAAAAATACAAATAATAAATTTTAAACAAAATTTTAGTTGTATTACTTGTATAATAATATTAAATTTTAAAAGGCTACATTTATAATTTTTGCCTACGGCCTCGAATAGTATTGGGCCGTCCCTGCACCTTACCCTCCAAGATCAACCTATCGTTTTTCCACAAATATGCACTTGCAAATGTAGAGATATATCGAATAACTCTTGATCATTCTCAAATCAAATAATCAAATTAAGATAGGATATTTGAATATGTATATAAAAAAAAAGGATTGACTAGACAAATTGCAAACAAATTTAAAAAACCACCATGTACGAACTCATTGAAAAACAAAATATATCAATAAGTTTTCTGAAAAACAGTGGAGAAATTTTTCACTTTTCATCATCCGAAACATAAGTCCAATGTTGCATTAAATAGCATCCAAAAGGATGCATCAGTTCGATATGTCGATTGGAGGAAAGGTTGTTGCATTGTTTCAAATGCACTTGTAATCATTTAATTTTAAATTTACTATTCAAATCATAATGAACCCAACAATCACTTTCTCTGACCAATCTTCGCATATATATATTAGGGTAAATTATATTCATCTTCCTTGAGATTTGGTCAAATAACAATTAAACTTTCTTTTGTTTGAGAAATAACACTAACCTCACTTCTAATGTTGTTGTTTGTAACAGATTCTCCCAATCGTTATTTGACTGTTAAGGGTACGTTAGTCTTTGATGACGTTATAATATAATACATTGCCTCTTGTGGGGCCTAAGTCCATTGGAAAAAGAACCTTATTTGACCAAACTACAATGGAGGTAATTAAAAAAATGTGTAAACGTTTTGTAAAAATTGACACAATGCAATGGCTATATTTTAAGTGTGAGTAATGGTTATATTGCAAGTGTGAGTAATGGCTATATTGATTGTGTATTTGAAGTCCAGCCGTATAAAGGTTAGTCATTGATCATGCAAGTGAAATGCTGGTGTAGATGCAGAAGAGTGACGAATGGCTTCGTCACATAACAGAAGTAACAATGGTCAAATAAGGTTCAAAAATCAAAGGTGCAGATGAGGAAGGAAGACAGTAGCGTGAATATTTTATCTTCTCCAAACCCAGGAATATTTTATTTCTCATGCTCTAAATGTTAGAGTATGCATTGAAGCATTTTTCCTTTGAGAAGAAATGGTTACAGTGATCCTGTAGTTTCTGCCTCCTGTAAGCAACTTCCAGCGATGCTTGCCTATAGGATATCCCACTAATCTCCCAAACTCTACAATCATAAGTTCTATTTCTCAAGTTGCAAATGTAGTGAATATTATCAATTTCCATCACCTCAAACTCATCCTCACCAGCCAATAATATGTTACATTTCCTAGATGTAGTCACAATTGCATTCAGCTTCTTAACAATAGCAAGGGTCACTTCAAAAAATCTCACATGCATGATTTCTCATCCCTTTTATGGTGTCTGCTTATTACCCTTGCCCTAAGTCCATCAAGTAATGTCAGAATTGCTTGATCTCTGATGTCTCCTACGTAACTGTTGAATGATTCAAACATATTATTTGTGATGTGGTTATTGTTAAGCTATGGATCAAATGCATGTCTTATTCACTTGGATTTTAGTATCTTCTCCAACCAATCATATGCAATAGGCTTATATTCTTTTATCTTTTCCCTTGTAGTGTTAAATATAAGATCTTGCTTGTTGCCTTCTAGAAATAATGCGTAAGCAGTTGTCTTGAAAACAATTTTATAAAGTTCTGATATTTGTGTTTAGCATAAAATCTGCTTATAGCATGTGGTACTATTTGATTAACAACTTTTTGCAATCCTTTTCTGGCTTCCTATGTTTTTTTCATCTTTTTCACAACTTTATATGCATATATTTCTGTCATCTCAAGAAATTCTGCTCCTTACCACTTTCTATATGTAGACTTCTATATTTATTCATAATAAAGTAGAATAAGTTTTGAATCCTAAAGACAAAAAGTGGCTCAGATTACTATACCCTACATAAATAACAGTTCAAATCAAATATTTTTATGATGCTCACTCTTCACTTTCATATAAAAAAAAATTATAAAGGGCTATGGACGCATTATGAACTCCTTTTAAACAAGTCCAAATAAACATGGTTGGTGATTGTGTGACTCTCTAACGATGTTGCAATCCTACAATGAGCTTTGAGTGACATTTATTTGAGGTTCAATGTTTGCAACATCACTACCCTTAATTTTTTTTAGACCTTTCAATGCTTGTACCCATGATTTTTGTCCTTGTTTATCTTGTTTCTCTTGTTTTCACAATTAATTTTTCTAAGGCTATAAGTTGTGTTTGGTTTATAATTACATGTTTAGTATTTTTATTTCTTTAAAACCTTTCTACATTTGACCATAATTTGCATATTTAACACTTTTATATTTTTTATTTTTAATTTGAACAAGAAATTGTTTGAAATTAACATGTAATTGACCTCTATTTTTCAGTGATTAACCTCTACAAATAAATATAAATGTATTATATCACTCTTATCATTGCAAAGAAAAACATTGCAGCTTATAGTGAAGGGCTCATCCAAAAATAATTCTTTGGCTCCGCCCCTACTCTCACACATCTCTTCTCCCTTAATAATCCCTTTATCTCCATTTTCTCTCTCTCTCTCTCTCTCTATCTCTCTACCTTTCTCCGCCATCATAACCCCACCTGAAAGCCTCCCTTGTTGTTTGACAAATTGCCAAGTCAATTTTTGGCTTTAGAAAGTGCTCTATCGAAGTCTTGGAAATGAGTTCCAAGTGAACTATTTTTCCTTTGTTGTTTTTCCTTCCCTAAGCAACATCTTATATCTGGTAGCCCTGACTGANCTATCGAAGTCTTGGAAATGAGTTCCAAGTGAACTATTTTTCCTTTGTTGTTTTTCCTTCCCTAAGCAACATCTTATATCTGGTAGCCCTGACTGAGAGTTCAAACAGATACCTGGTCCATTCCTCTGAATTTCTTTCTTAATTCTAAAATCCGAACCATTCTGGGCCAATTTAACTTACTCAATCTCAGGAAAGTAAACATGACATTTGTTTTTTGCCTTTTTTGAATCTGTCAATATACTTTTTTATAGATTCATTTGATTTCTACCTTAATCTTGAAAGATCTGCCATTGAAATCTTTAATTCATTCCTAAAGAATTGANTAAAAAAAAAGGATTGACTAGACAAATTGCAAACAAATTTAAAAAACCACCATGTACGAACTCATTGAAAAACAAAATATATCAATAAGTTTTCTGAAAAACAGTGGAGAAATTTTTCACTTTTCATCATCCGAAACATAAGTCCAATGTTGCATTAAATAGCATCCAAAAGGATGCATCAGTTCGATATGTCGATTGGAGGAAAGGTTGTTGCATTGTTTCAAATGCACTTGTAATCATTTAATTTTAAATTTACTATTCAAATCATAATGAACCCAACAATCACTTTCTCTGACCAATCTTCGCATATATATATTAGGGTAAATTATATTCATCTTCCTTGAGATTTGGTCAAATAACAATTAAACTTTCTTTTGTTTGAGAAATAACACTAACCTCACTTCTAATGTTGTTGTTTGTAACAGATTCTCCCAATCGTTATTTGACTGTTAAGGGTACGTTAGTCTTTGATGACGTTATAATATAATACATTGCCTCTTGTGGGGCCTAAGTCCATTGGAAAAAGAACCTTATTTGACCAAACTACAATGGAGGTAATTAAAAAAANGCCTAAGTCCATTGGAAAAAGAACCTTATTTGACCAAACTACAATGGAGGTAATTAAAAAAATGTGTAAACGTTTTGTAAAAATTGACACAATGCAATGGCTATATTTTAAGTGTGAGTAATNAGGTAATTAAAAAAATGTGTAAACGTTTTGTAAAAATTGACACAATGCAATGGCTATATTTTAAGTGTGAGTAATGGTTATATTGCAAGTGTGAGTAATGGCTATATTGATTGTGTATTTGAAGTCCAGCCGTATAAAGGTTAGTCATTGATCATGCAAGTGAAATGCTGGTGTAGATGCAGAAGAGTGACGAATGGCTTCGTCACATAACAGAAGTAACAATGGTCAAATAAGGTTCAAAAATCAAAGGTGCAGATGAGGAAGGAAGACAGTAGCGTGAATATTTTATCTTCTCCAAACCCAGGAATATTTTATTTCTCATGCTCTAAATGTTAGAGTATGCATTGAAGCATTTTTCCTTTGAGAAGAAATGGTTACAGTGATCCTGTAGTTTCTGCCTCCTGTAAGCAACTTCCAGCGATGCTTGCCTATAGGATATCCCACTAATCTCCCAAACTCTACAATCATAAGTTCTATTTCTCAAGTTGCAAATGTAGTGAATATTATCAATTTCCATCACCTCAAACTCATCCTCACCAGCCAATAATATGTTACATTTCCTAGATGTAGTCACAATTGCATTCAGCTTCTTAACAATAGCAAGGGTCACTTCAAAAAATCTCACATGCATGATTTCTCATCCCTTTTATGGTGTCTGCTTATTACCCTTGCCCTAAGTCCATCAAGTAATGTCAGAATTGCTTGATCTCTGATGTCTCCTACGTAACTGTTGAATGATTCAAACATATTATTTGTGATGTGGTTATTGTTAAGCTATGGATCAAATGCATGTCTTATTCACTTGGATTTTAGTATCTTCTCCAACCAATCATATGCAATAGGCTTATATTCTTTTATCTTTTCCCTTGTAGTGTTAAATATAAGATCTTGCTTGTTGCCTTCTAGAAATAATGCGTAAGCAGTTGTCTTGAAAACAATTTTATAAAGTTCTGATATTTGTGTTTAGCATAAAATCTGCTTATAGCATGTGGTACTATTTGATTAACAACTTTTTGCAATCCTTTTCTGGCTTCCTATGTTTTTTTCATCTTTTTCACAACTTTATATGCATATATTTCTGTCATCTCAAGAAATTCTGCTCCTTACCACTTTCTATATGCAGACTTCTATATTTATTCATAATAAAGTAGAATAAGTTTTGAATCCTAAAGACAAAAAGTGGCTCAGATTACTATACCCTACATAAATAACAGTTCAAATCAAATATTTTTATGATGATCACTCTTCACTTTCATATAAAAAAAAATTATAAAGGGCTATGGACGCATTATGGACTCCTTTTAAACAAGTCCAAATAAACATGGTTGGTGATTGTGTGACTCTCTAACGATGTTGCAATCCTACAATGAGCTTTGAGTGACATTTATTTGAGGTTCAATGTTTGCAACATCACTACCCTTAATTTTTTTTAGACCTTTCAATGCTTGTACCCATGATTTTTGTCCTTGTTTATCTTGTTTCTCTTGTTTTCACAATTAATTTTTCTAAGGCTATAAGTTGTGTTTGGTTTATAATTACATGTTTAGTATTTTTATTTCTTTAAAACCTTTCTACATTTGACCATAATTTGCATATTTAACACTTTTATATTTTTTATTTTTAATTTGAACAAGAAATTGTTTGAAATTAACATGTAATTGACCTCTATTTTTCAGTGATTAACCTCTACAAATAAATATAAATGTATTATATCACTCTTATCATTGCAAAGAAAAACATTGCAGCTTATAGTGAAGGGCTCACCCAAAAATAATTCTTTGGCTCCGCCCCTACTCTCACACATCTCTTCTCCCTTAATAATCCCTTTATCTCCATTTTTTCTCTCTCTCTCTCTCTATCTCTCTACCTTTCTCCGCCATCATAACCCCACCTGAAAGCCTCCCTTGTTGTTTGACAAATTGCCAAGTCAATTTTTGGCTTTAGAAAGTGCTCAATCGAAGTCTTGGAAATGAGTTCCAAGTGAACTATTTTTCCTTTGTTGCTTTTCCTTCCCTAAGCAACATCTTATATCTGGTAGCCCTGGCTGAGAGTTCAAACAGATACCTGGTCCATTCCTCTGAATTTCTTTCTTAATTCTAAAATCCGAACCATTCTGGGCCAATTTAACTTACTCAATCTCAAGAAAGTAAACATGACATTTGTTTTTTGCCTTTTTTGAATCTGTCAATATACTTTTTTATAGATTCATTTGATTTCTGCCTTAATCTTGAAAGATCTGCCATTGAAATCTTTAATTCATTCCTAAAGAATTGAACATGAAAGTGCTCTTTAATTTTTTGCCAAGTTTGAACTGAATTGAATTGAATTAATAGGTAAATTGATGGACCAAACAAAGGCTGTTTTAGCAAAAAATTGTGGGATCAGTTTTATTTTGAAATTCTCATTACTTTCAACTTTCCCACATTGGAAAGTGAATCTATCTATATGCTTTATAGTTGATTAATTTTTTTCACCAGAGTAAAGGTAAAATTCTGGGGTATTATATCCCCTTGGGAATTTCTCAAAATCAACCCATGGTGGATATGATTTCTTAAACCCAAGTCTTTCAGTTTTTTAAGGCTAAAACCATACAAATCTTGAATCATTTCTACCAACTGGTTCTGCCCCTAAGATTTCTTCTTGTGAAGAAATTAGGAAACTTTTAAACAAGTTCTCTATTGAATACCATATTAAAGTGATTTTGGTGTAGTGAGCCTAGTCATTTGTTAGTTACCATTGATGGTAGCCTTTGGTTTTCCACCGGAAGCGCCAAGATTGGTGTTTCTTTCTTCCACATTTTGATTTATAATGATGTTGGTTGATTTTTAATTAATTGGTCCTCATTGGTGTATGCTAATGTCAAAATTAGTATTATGCGGTGTCTGCTTCAAGTTTTGCAAAAACTCTTCCATCCGCACATTGTCTTTGACCGCTAAATTGGCCATTTTCTAGACTTGCAGATTTCACTGGGCTGACACTTGAACTTGTTTCATGATTGCCATTGTTTGACATCATTTCCACAGTTTCATTAGTACTAAATATGATCTTGTCTTGCTTCTTTGTTCGAACCATTTTTTTATTCAAATTAGTAATGTTGTCCCAACAGGCATGTCAAAAGATTGTTGTTCCAAAATCTGTTGGGATCGATAAAAATATCTCAATCGATAAACATTTTTCAGACGACTATATGTAAAGGGTTCAAATACCTTATTTTAGGACTTCCTTAAATGAAAAAAATAATGTACAACCACATTGCTCAATGGCAAAATGAAATAACATGGAACTTAGAAAAGAGGATTTCTTTATTAATTCAATCAAAAGAACTTCGATTATAGAAAGACTAAATAAATAAATTTTGATTACAGTACTAACTACTTCCTAAAACTACTCCAAATAATGCCTAGATCGTGGGTCTTTTAGGGGTTTAAATGTATATTCATCTTCTCCACTACAGGGGCGCGGCTCAACAGTATTATCAAAAAGGCTTAGGCTTTAGGCCTTATTTTTAAATAAGGCCCCAAATTTTTAAATATCATAATAATCTATATTAAAAATTTAAATCTATAAATATTTTAAGCCTTACAAAAAGGCCTTATAAAAATATAAGTCTAATCAATAAAAAATTTAAGACCTCACTTCAAGGAAGACCCATAATTTATAGGTGTACAGTAATAGTCCAAACGAAAAAAATTAAATTCATGCCTAAACAAAATATTTCAACTTAAATAGATTGGACCTATTAATTCAGCTGTAAAATTAAAAGGCCCTAAAATTTATTTTTTTAAATAAAGAAAAAAAAACTAATGATAAAACTAAAATTACAAAAAAATTTAGTTTTAACCCCCAAAAAAGTCAAATTTAAACTTACCATCATAATTTTTTAATTATTTTTTCTCTCTCTTACTATTAAGTTCAAATATGCTAACAAAAACTTGAATATAAAATTTTAATTAGTATTTTTGTATAAAATTTACAATTTAAAATTATTATTTATATTAAAAATAAAAAAGGTGTCATGTATCGTTTCCGCCTTAGGCTCAAAAATATCTCGAACCACCCCTGCTCTATTACATGTTCTTTTTATAGCCATTGTCTTTGATGATTTTGCTTATGTTGATAGTTATTGACCAATAACTCCCGGTTACTTATTTCTTTCTTTTCAAATATGATTGTGGTTGATTATCTCTCACATTTCTTTAAATTCTGCTACGTGGAACTTTCACACTAACTTTACACTGTCAAGTATTAATACACTGAATATTAATGAGATTTGATATTTTATGTTCAAATAGTAACATATAAACTTAGTTAACATGCCATTTTTACAACAAAATAAATTGATAAGCTCTCCCTCCTACAAAGTAACATAAAATTCCTTAAATTCCATTATTATGTATGATTAGAGACAAATTTTCAATGAATTTGAAGGTTTAATATGCTTTTACTTTTGTTATTTTTTATTTTCATGAAATTTTTTCCAACAAAGTGAAGGTATATTGTTGTTTTTAAGTTTTTTTTTTATATTCTAAGTAGTGTTTATTTTATATTTTTGTTGTTCGAATTTACTCTATTACTTTATTCTTAATCACATGTATAGTAGCGCATACATGCATATATGTAAAGATATAAATTATATATGAATTAAGATGCATAAAAATAACTTTTTTAAAAATAATGACTTTTATAATATTGTTTTTTGCTTAGAAAAATATTTTGAAAAAAATATTACCAATGGGTATACAATTTTTGTTACCCTTGTTGAATATTAAGCTCAATTTTTCAAAATTTCATGAATTACATGTATGA
>CAUOFW020007369.1:303827-317916 GCA_963454935.2 Ilex paraguariensis | reverse complement strand
CTTGATTTTGAACTTTAGAGTATATCGAATCCACAAAATAAAGGGTAATATGAAATTATAATTTTTTATTATGATAAAATCATATTTTTTAACGATTATATTAATAGATATCAACAAAAAGTGGTTATGTTTACACATGTACAAACGTCATGAGATGTAGGGGTAATATTCTAAATGTGAAGGGGTTCAAATGATTAAGTGACAAACATGAGGGGATCTAGGTATAATTTATCAATTTAGTTTGAGGGTGCAAATTGAGATTTTTAATCTTTGAGGGTGTACATTGATATAAATTTCTATCTTTGAGGGTGCAAATTGAAATTTTTGATCTTTTGGGGTGTACATTGATACAATTTTCTATTTTTGAGGGTGCAAATTGAAATTTTTAATCTTTGAGGGTGTAAATTGAGATTTGAACGATTTTTCGGGATGCAAAATGAGATTAACCCATAATAATATAACATGTTAGCGGTCACACGTTCTATCATCAATCAATAATAATATAACATGTAGGATAAGTGAATTCCAGAATATCAACATATTAATTATTTAATATAGTGATTATTTAAAATTATTTAAANGGGGTGTAAATTGAGATTCGAACGATCTTTCGGGGTGCAAAATGAGATTAACCCTTTTTTTTTCCTCGAAAGAAACTTTTTGGGTTGGTTAGCCAAGAGACATGATTGTGTAGTCTTGATTAATGCTTCTTTTGTTCATGAACATTTTCAGAACAGAAGGGGAATTATCATCTCAACCATCGTCTTGCCTAATTGGTCAACAATGACACCAATTTGGCAGTATTAAAGAATCCACTGAAGTCAGATCATTTATTAATTCAGGCTTTCATTTGGTGTTAAAAAAAATACAGTTTAGTCCTCATTAATAAGGTCTATGAGGAATAGGTATACCCTTTAGCATTATTTGCACAAAGTGATTGCTCTCAAGTTTGAACCACAACCTCAACTTATTTAGCCAAATTTAACCACGGCACCAATGGCCTCGCTAGTTCAAGTCCTACCACTCATACAAAGGTGGAAACAAAACGCCAATAAGTCTTGACTGAAAGAGAAATCTTTCACCATGAAGTTCTCTTATTTTGAACTGAACTTAGAATAAACTTGATCAATATCACATGCATCCTATTTAATTTAACATTTCAGATCATTATATTCCAAGTATGTTTTATACCAAGATCATACTCACTCCCCACCAAAACCATCCAGGTGTGTTCATAGTAATTAATAGCTTATACCCAACACTAGATATTGCAATCCTGACACTAGGCCCGCCATGTGATACTTGATTGTCACGCTTCTACTTCACAAAGGCACAAAAACTGACCCTTCTATTCTAAACCATTCATAGTATTACGTGTTTGACTGACACCGCCTGTAAATAGCCTCCGCCTTTCACTAGAGGCAAAATTCTCATCAGGTGGAAATCAGTAGCAAACGAAAAGAAAAATTCACTTAATTTTAGCAACTAGGTTTTGTTTTTCCTTTCCCAAACTTAACCTCCTGTATTTATTAACAGGATCTAGATGTTGCATTCCGGCACAAACGAGAATGCCTGTTCCAAATATAAGAGGCAATCACTAATCATTCCAAACCATGGTCTTAAAATAGTATTTCATCAAAAAAAAATCATCTGGGTAAAGCATATCAATTCTTTTCCCTTTGGGATAATTGTAAATACATCTCCCTATTTGTCTTCAAAAAAGGTTTTGGTTGCTGCACTCAATATAAAATTATCAAACTGTGCATCTCTCATTGTCTATCTCCTGCAACTTCTTGGTCAGTACTCTCTTTTTTAATACCTCAATTTTAATACCTCTCAAAGTCGTTTTATATAGAACAAGTAGTCCAGAACACAGACTTATTGGAGAAACATATTTATAACTATGAAGTTAGAAAATTAATTGCTTGCTAAAAGGGCATGCCTTACGGAAAATTTTCACAGCTGTTAAATTATGTAAAACCCAATAAAGAAAACCAATATTATAAATTCAACATGGTATAATATCCAGAGAGAGAGAGAGAGATCACATCAATATAGATTTGCAGTATCACCTAAAATATTTGTTGATTAAACCCTATGCAAGCAGAAAAAAAATTCAAACTTAAAAAAAAAGAAGGGTTTTAAAGACAGATTAAGAAAAAAGACATACTGAGCTCGGAGAAGAAGAGCAAGAGCATAACGATGGAGGAGACGAGGGTGATAACACCACCAGACAGTGTACGGCTAAAGAAATCTTCATTGATTTTTGGGTATGCGTCCAAATTCCTCAGCTTATTGAATACTTTGTCCATCCCCACCAATCCGCAACCAAAACCACCAAATCAACCCACCAATTTATCTGTATTCCTGCATATACACATAAATGAAAGAAGAAGAAGAAAAAACCCTCTCTTTCTCTCTCTTTATATATCGGTTTCTCTCTCTAGAACTGTGTAGAATCCCTTGCAGAACACAGCCGGCGGGCGGAGAACAAAGTATTGTTTGACCTGTGAACTGGGTTTTCTTTGAGAGAAGTTAACTGCGGTTTTGGATTCTGGCTTGTGTTTGGTTTGGACAGTAGGACCTGAACATTACCTCGGTGAATTAGCAGTCAAACGGTCAACACGTTCAGAAAATCAATTATTATGAAAAAGGTTTTTTGGATTTTCTATCACCATCTGCACCGGGGAGAATCTTTATTAATGGAAATTTGGAAAGAGTATTTGGACGGATTCTCTAAGGAACTTGAACGAGATCTGCTCTAATATATATTTTTTATAATTATTTATTATATATTAGTGAGGAGTTAATTTATATATAATAAAAAATTGTGTTTATGATGGGTGATTTATCAAGATAAAAAAAAAAAAGTATTGAAGAAGATTCGACTTTAAGTTAAATGAGAATGTGTGTCGCCATGGGTCAATCGGGATGAATTGAGATATTTTTTGTTATGTTTTTTTTTAATTTCAATTAATAAGTTAATCTTACATCATAAATTTAAGTGAAATTTACTATTTATAAGTGGGGTCCTTCAATTATACANATTAATTAATTAGAATTTTTTATAAGATAGTAAATTTATTATTTACAATAAAATAAAATTTATCTGTTAGAAAGCTTGGTTTATCATAGACTCCGGGCTATGAAGCACAGATACTTCAAAAGGGTCAAAGTATCCGTATCGGATACTTTTGAATACGGATACGCGTCGGATACGTCTGAGAAGTATCCTAAAATTTAAAAAAAAAATTGATTTTCGGATACGACCGGATACGTTTTGGATACGCGTGGGATACACCTAAGATACGCATAAGGATACGGCGGGGTATTACTTGAATTTTAAAAAAGTATACGGACACAAGAGCAATATATTTAGGCCCTTATTTGCAAAAAAAAAATATATTATTAAACTAAAAGTTAAAAAGACTAAAACCTGTACACTTTTCTTCCACAGCCCGTCAAGCCCCCCACTCCCTTCAGTCGATACTTGACGACGATCGTCTCTTTCTCTCTCCCTCACTCACACTGACGATTGACTGATTCTAATGGTTAGTTATTATTATATATCTTTGATAGAAGTGTGATTTACTTTATAAATCATAATTATTACATTAAATATAATAATAAAATTTTAAAAAATATATATTTTATGGACNCACTCACTCACACTGACGATCGACTGATTCTAATGGTTAGTTATTATTATATATCTTTGATAGAAGTGTGATTTACTTTATAAATCATAATTATTACATTAAATATAATAATAAAATTTTAAAAAATATATATTTTATGGACGTATCCTAACCGTACCCGTATCCTATTTTTTTTTTTTTTTGTCGTATTCCCGTACCCATATTGTATCGTATCCGTATCCCATATCTGTATCCGTGCTTCATAGACTCCGGGCATGGTGAATGTTTGTCATCTACAAGTAAATTCTTATATTTATTNCCCGTATCCTTTTTTTTTTTTTTGCCGTATTCCCGTACTCATATCGTATCGTATCCGTATCCCATATCTGTATCCGTGCTTTATAGACTCCGGGCATGGTGAATGTTTGTCATCTACAAGTAAATTCTTATATTTATTCAGATAATTCATTAATTATAATTTTTGATGTTTTCATATTATCATTACTAAATGTTTCGATTGAGATCACTCCTCAGTTGATTCTCAATTAAATTCAAAAACTGGATCATTAATAATTATAATATAGATTTGAAAGAATATTTTCGATATTTTAGTATTTTCGATCATTATTTTAAAAACTAAATTTATTGTTTTCTAAATTTCAAAATATCTACAACAATATTTTTTAAAATAATTTTCTTTTAATTTTCTTTGTGTTCTAAGTTTTTCTCAATTCCATATGATTTGACCTTAGATTTTTGAATATTATATTATTTTGCATGACCTGCATCTATATTTGGGTGATCAATTCTAAAATTATAGCAGGTCTCCCACTAGTATTGTTATTTATGTGATTCAAATTCTCCAAGACCGTCGATCATCGTAGTCAATTTTGTCGACGGGTTTATAAATATAATATTTTCTTGAGCGACGGTGTTTTGGCCTGCTCGTTGTTGTTGTTGACGGTGGTCTTGTGATGGAGCAGCGGTGGCGAAGCCTAAAATCAAAGGGGCAAGTATGATTCGTGTTCTGCACGCTTCTTGAGAGGGCGGTATAGACTCGAAAGATATCTTTAGTTCTTATTCTGATGGAGCGGAGGACGTAGCTTCTTGATTATTACCTACTTATAGAAAGAATGAAGAACAAGATTGAAATTAAAATTACAATTGAAATTGAAATAGCTTCTCGATTATGATCGATTGAGAGTGGGAACGAACAAGAAGATAGAAATTTCAGAACGGAATAAAAAGAAGTTGAATAATGGTAAGGAGAGGTATATATATGGAACGAGGGGGTACAAGGAAGACCGTGGGAAAGCTTTGGAAAAATCTGGAATTATTTCTGGGGAACTTACGGGTCCCAGAATATTCATATTGGAGTTAGTGACGGACGTTCGCCGTAGAATCCTTATAGCAATGTTATTGGAAATTTTTTTACTAATCTAATTTGTTGACCTAATTTACTATAACCTTTAAATTGACTGTACACCTATTAAATATTAAAACTTAGTGTTGCTCCAATAATTTTACTAAAATTACATTATTATGTCAAATTTTTAAATTTAAATAGCATTACTCTGTCAGTTAATAAGGGCTGAGCTCTTTTTTTTTTGGGTCTGGTTGGGCTAAGCTTGACAACCGGCACTTAGTTGTTAGTGTTGTATTTATTGGAGTGACTGACGTGTAAATAAAGTGTGTGTTGTCTTAGCCTTAGCCTTAGTCAGCTGATGGTAGCATTTGTGAGAAGTCGGTAGATTATAAATGATAGTTCAATATCTAAAATATTTTGGTATTTTCAATTTATACTCTAAAAAATTATAATTCTTATACAGTATGCACGATTAAATAAAAGATAATAATATTTCAATTTAAGAAAATTGAGTACATTGAGTATTATGTACATAATTGTGTATATAATTAAGATAATATAAAAAATACAACCAAAAAAATTGTTGGGAAACGGCACAACACAGGGTCTCTTTGAAACAAATTGAAAATTTCAATTTTTTTTTGGTTTTAAAGGAAAATATGCTTGGTTTATTTGGATCCAAGCTTTTTGGACAACTTTTCCATCAACTTAAAATAACTTTTATTAGCACAAAATAAAAATTTTAAAAATGAATTTATTCAAGGGCTTCCAAGAAAAAAAACTAACATTTTTTAGAAACATACCAAACTGTTCCAAAAAAAACAGCTCCAAACAGGCGCATTGTCATGGGATAAAAAAGCACCCGGGAAGGATGCACTGCCTACCCTGAGAAGGAAGGGAATGCAAAAGCAGTGAAAATATTTACCCAGCAAACTAATGCAATTGCCATTCTTGAAAGAACCTCTACTCATTAGAATAACTTCAGCATGGATAAACCTCAAAAATATCAAACATAAGCAGATACAACTTTCCAGAAAATAAATTATACATGTTTAGCACAGAATTCACCACTGGTACTTGGCAGCAACAAGGACTTCTTCATATTTCTGAGCAGCATTGTCCCAACTGAGGTCTTGCATCATCCCCCGTCTCTGGATCCCTCCCCAGCTCTCCTTGTACTGCCGGTAAGTCAATAAGCAGTTCCCCAATGCATTGATCAGCAGGTTTGCCTCGGCCCTATCAAATGTCCACCCAAGTCCCGTCTCATTAAAAGGATCAAAAGGTTGCACAGTGTCTCTCAGCCCTCCCACACCATGTACAACGGGAATAGTTCCATAGCGCATGGCATATAGCTGGTTCAGTCCACAAGGCTCAAATCTTGATGGCATCAGCAATATGTCCGCACCAGCAGTTATCCGGTGAGCTGTCTTTACCGAAAAACCAACCCATCCTCTAATTTTGTCGTGGTGTTGACTTTCAAAATGCCTGAGCATATCCTCAAGGTCAGGCCTTCCTGTGCCCAACATGACCAGTTGCACATCCTGACCCATCATCCAAGGAACCGCCTCAGCTATCAGATCAACACCTTTCTGGGGATCCAATCTCCCTATGAATCCAATCAATGGGATGTCACCACGAATGGGCAAACCAAGCTCCTTCTGTAATGCTTCCTTGCACTGTTGCTTGCCAGTCTGAAGGGTCTCCAGGGAGTAGTTAGTGTAACCATCAGATTTCAGGTATACATCCAACTCTGGGCTCCAATCTTTTGTATCAATTCCATTCACTATCCCCTTCAGTTTCCAGTCGTTCTCATTGATTATCCCATGCAGACCCCAACCACCTTTAGAAGTTTTCAGCTCCCAGGCATATCCATGACTCACTGTAACAACACGATCTGCAGACTTCAGACCTGCTGCAAATATATTGAGATGCTCCCCCCCTACTGGGTCATACATTCTAAAAAAAGTCCCAAGTATTGTGGAGGAAGATCGATATAGAAAAAATCAAACAATGGACCACGACCCTGGATGCAGCGTACAAATGCAACCATAGAAATAAGAAACAATAGTTCAGGATACTAGAAAATAGAAACAGCTGATTTACAATTTTTGAAATTTTGCTCAAACAACTAGATATCAAATCTATATGTAGACCTTGTGATCATGACAGATGAACAAGTAAAATTAATTTCTCACTTTACATTAATAAGTACTCATGGCTCCAAGTTTTGCAATGTGTCGGCGTCGTCGTTTATTTGGGACAAACAATCCCAAAATGCAAGACAGTAAATGGATAGATTCAAAGTTCATTGAGTTCCCAAAAACATCATCACATCAAGAAAATTTTTATTAATATGAAAATCTGCTTTCAAGTTTAAAACTCATCAATCAGCTGCCCAAGGAAACATCTGGAGATGATTATAAGGTTGGGGATATGGTAATCAGCGGAAATCACAAATGAGGTTGGCATGTGCACTGCATATAAGCTTGTCTGCCTGTGCAGTCAAAATATTGTGGTCTTTCGGTAATTAAGTGGAATTAAAAACGGATGATAAGCACATGGCATGATGGTAATGTGCAAGAGTCTGTCAGCTTAGGAAAAAAGATATAAACAATTACAATGAGCTTGGCATGCCAAGTACATAAAATGAAAAAAAAAACATAAAATGTCGGGGGTTTTGACAGAATGAATGTATTGTATTTTGACGGAGTATATAGTAAAACAGTAAGCAACTGTGTGTCCCTGAGTGCGGACGTTGACGCTAACTTTCATTTCATACCTACAACTCTCATCAGCCAAAAAGGTCAAGAGATCATCTACTACAAATCTATAGATAATTTTATGCTAAATTCTCGGTACAGATTTATGCTATGGATGATGTTAACAGAAAATTAAAAGTAACAAGAAAAGTTTACAATGCTTATAGAGCTAACCTGGTGAGCTATGTTGTGAATTACAAGGACAGACCTCGTGTATTTCATCAATCCATTACCCCGATAATATGCCTTTAGATATACCGGCAACAATGCAGTATGCCAATCATTTGCAATGAAAACCAAATTTCCATCTCCATAGCAGGCCCCACCACATGGGACATGCCAAGGGACCTGAAAGTCAAGATTCTCCATATTATATATAGCACTTGGGCAGATCAAAACATTGAACAAGAAAATGAGCAAGGATTAGATTTTGAATTAGAGTACTGCTTAATGTCATTGCATTTTTGTATCCCCTTTCTTTCATGATTTCTCTCTTCCTTCTGTTTGTTTTTTCCCCTAATTTTGGGTGATTTTGTGGGTTTTTTTTGGGGCATAAGCTCATTCACTTTCATGATGTAGCTTATTATCCATTTTGCTCATTTTTGACATGTCAGTAGCAATATAAGCACCTGAGAGTATGACAGCTTTTGCCTGCACCTCTACTCCTGAACAAGATGGTAGTGACTTAGAAAGCATTAGAATCCCAAGAATCCACAACAGGAGGCCACACTGTGGCTGGCCAAAACTGAGCAACAAGAAGTCTCTCATTGAAATGTTTAGAATTATGATACAAACATTCTATGAAAATTTGGGGCCTGTTTGGTTTGCATCTCAAAAAAACAGTATCTGAAAACTATTTTTGAGAAGATTTTTAAAAAAGTGTTTTTAAAATTTTTAGATTACAAAACCATTTTGATTATATATTTTTGAAAATAGTTTTAAAAAACAAAAATTATAAAATTTGTTTGGACAATAATCCACAATTCTCACATCTCTTCAACTCTTTGTCTCTGTTTCTTTCACTGTGCATCAAGACCACCACTCTCTGTCTTTCTCTTTCACTGTGCATCAATACCACCATCCAAACCGAGAACCACCCAACACCCACAACCACCACAAACCCACAACCACAACCACCACCAACCTATAACCCACAACCACCACCAACCCACACCGAGAACCACCCAACACCCACCACCAAGACCACCACCCAACACCCACAACCACCACCACCACCAACCCACAACCACCCAACACCCACAACTACCACCAAAGGATCTGTGCTTTCAATCGCCGGATCTGTAATTCCAGTCACCAAATCTATGGGTTGAAGACAAATCTATGGTGTAGGCAAGAGAGAGAGAGGGGTCAGGGAAAAAGAATGCAAAAAAAAAAAAAATGTTTTTATAGTGGTACAATAAGTGCATAGTAAATGGGGTTCCTGTGTTTTCCGTGTTTTCACAATTTCCAAATAAAATCCAGAAAACAAGCCTGATTTTGAAAATTTTGAGAACAAAAATGTTAAACAAACAAATTTTAGGTGTTTTTAAAATTTTGAAAACAAAAAAGTGTTTTGCAAATGCTAACCAAACACGGCCTTGAGTTCTTTTGATTCTAGCCTTCTTTCCCTCTTTGGATATTGTTCCCCTTTTAAGAGCTTTAAAATTGGTTTTGAGTTTAAGACTGGTAACAGCAGATTAGACTTCTCTGAGTCAATCTTTGGTAATTCTCCATAGTTGCACAAGCCAAAATTAATTATTCGTTCCATGCATCAATTCTAGGATTGATGGGTCATAAACAACAAGTGACAGTAAATTTTCTGAACTACGTTCTTTAGAGCCTGATCTTATATTATACCTCAACAGCCGCTTTGCACAATAAAACCATTCGCTTCAAAACATCCTGCATCAGCGAGCAACAAAAGACGATAATAAACTAGAAGTTCCACAACAAAAATCATAAAAGTTCAATGCAAATTAAAGAACATAATACAGGAAACACGAAATTAGATAACGTAACCCGGCTCACAAACAGCATCAACATGTGGCACATCTGGTAGCAGACATCTATAAAAACTAGTAATCTGATCACACACTTCAAAGTTTTGTAGACGAATTGCATAAGAAATAGGGTGCAGTTAATTACACCTACTATCCTAATCACAAAAATTCTTAGTGGGAAGCAGCAAATGATTGTATATTGATATTCTATAAAGCCATGACATATAAGAAGTTATCTCAAATGATTATTTAGTATGAGATCATTAATCAGACGCTGATTATCTCTCAGAGACTCAAGCTAACTACCTGAGTGAACTTTATCTTATCACACGATTTCCTCCATATATATTATTTTTTCAATGCCGAAACTCAGGACTTTCCACAAAAACAAAATTTACACCATCAATATAGGCTTGGTAGTAAACCACCTCCATATCCTGCAGAGTTGCACATTGTCACAAACTTGAAATGTTTAATGTTTAATGGTTAATGATATCATAATACAGTAGGAAGTTAGTAGCATTTTAGTGTTGCTGATGCATACCTGCCCAGCAACCCTATACCTTTTCCTAACTCCAGTATCTTGAGGTTCAGCATAATTACCATAACGTGGTGCCACAACCTGGTTTCCAAACATTAAAACCACTTAAATTAACCCCAATAGACCACAAATTTATTGATATTGGTTGGTGTCAGATATGCTACTGCAAGTACATCTGAGATGTTAGTACCATATTCCAACCAATTAAAATTCTTCAAGNCCACAAATTTATTGATATTGGTTGATGTCAGATATGCTACTGCAAGTACATCTGAGATGTTAGTACCATATTCCAACCAATTAAAATTCTTCAAGTCATTCAACCTTTTCTTTTTCTTTTTCAGAAGTCATTATGCTTTTATCAAGCAGACAAATGCAAAGTACCATTAACTACAAGATGACAATAGTATGGCTGACATGATTGACGATGATTAAATGAGCTAAAAAGTAGTAAAGTGCAGCCTAACCTAATCCCCTAAAAAAAAATTTCCACAACATAGGTTCCACTTGTTTGCAACAATTTTCTAAAAACAACTTATTTTAGCACACCACCAAGTTATAAATAGATGAAAATACTAAACTTACCATAACCCTATGACCACGCCGAGCCAAAGCCCTTGGTAAAGCCCCAGCAACATCTCCAAGCCCACCTAAGAGAACTCTTCGTAAATTAGTGTGAGAGTCGCATACANCCTTGGTAAAGCCCCAGCAACATCTCCAAGCCCACCTAAGAGAACTCTTCGTAAATTAGTGTGAGAGTCGCATACAACAATAATGCACACATATGAATAGAGGCATACATTAATACTTCCCTTAGCATATATGCATACAAATACCACTCACTATATTTATGAAGCTTTGATAAGTAAGACTCGTTAATTTGATATAACGGCAAAAGGCCATGCATAACTTTATCTTAAGAAACTCAATTTTCTACTTCTACCTTTTTTTGCACATATTTTGCTTAACTGGTGTCTTGGCCTAATGATAAAGTGGGGGACTGCTTAGAAGCAGATGCCAAGGTTTCAATCATATACCCCTGAACAACAAAAATTTTTTTACTGCCAAAATATTAATGAACATGCCAAATATGGAGGTTATCAGACCCATCCAGTCGGACAACTGTACATGCACGCACTTTCAGCCCACCACTCCAGAGTGATTTTAGACTTCTATTTTAATGTTTGTGAACCGTAGCAACAATATTACAAAGCAGGAATTAAAAACTGCTATCCACATAATGATAAAACAGAAAGAATGGATTTTGTAATGAGAAACTGGTACTGCAACAAAAAGAACATCCCAAATATTGTTTTCCCACCTCAGTACAGTAATTTATTGTAACATACCTGTTTTAGACCAAGGAGCACATTCTGCAGCAACCAATATAACATTCATAACATTGGGCCCGGCCAAAGGAGGGGATTTCACATCGTCATCGGCAGGATCATTTGCCTCACCAGTCACCTCTTGTAAACTCGATTCTTTAAAATCTTCTTTTTGTTCATCTTTTATAATGGATGTTGCAGAGAAACTTGGAAGAAAGGATGGCAGCTCAGCAGCCCTAACTGCCTCTGAAGCAGTGTCTGTTAACTGTTTGCGGGAATTTACATCTAAGGAACTCTTTTGAATGGGTAAGTCCTCAGTTTCCTTTGCACCTTCATCAGAAGGAATTTTTTCCAATATGTTTGGGGAATTTGCACTTAAATAAGCCTTTTTAGGAGGTAGGTCCTCAGGCTCCTTTGTGGTAGATAGATTTTCATTACTATCATCTTCATCAGTGGCATTATCATGGGTTGAAGCAATATTCAGACTTGAAAAAGTGATGTCCTCCTCTTCGTTGGAAAATTCGCCTTGTGGGTCTACTATACTATTCTTAATAGTTGAAACTAGTTTCCTTCTTTCTGCAATCTACAATGCCAAAAGAAGATCGGTGAGATCACTTTCAAAACCAAAAAGAAAATAGATACATTCAGGAAATTATAGTGCCTGAGACTATCAAATTTAGATAACCCAATACAACATGAGAACAACAATTGCCAAAACGAGATTATGCTGTTAAATGAGGGATTATCCTGCTTCAGCTAATCAAAATTAGCTAATGCAATAAAATGAGAAATAAGTCGACACTTTGAACAATTGATGATATGAGAAGCAGTATAGTAGTTAAAAGTATTTATCAAACGAGATTAAAGAAGAAAATTACTTGCTGAAGTAGGTCATTTTGAATGGCTAGAACCTTCTTGCTCTTCTCTATTGTGGCCTGAAATGTATCCTCCGATTTATCACCATCTTCAACTTCTCCAGAGCCCTTTCCTTTTGCTCTCAGACGTTTAGTTCTCCATGAAATTGAAGACGACCTACCAATATCCTCACCCACAACTTTGAAACACCCAAATGCCGAATCAGTCAAAACGCCAGAATCAAGAAACTTTATCGGCCTATACGCGAATAAAGGAAAGTTTGGTCGACTATAATCTGCACAGTGAAGAACGGAACTCTCCATTGCAGTGTCGATTACAAAAGGAAGAGACCCCATAGACGCCATTAAGATGTTCAATTTTCTACCTAAGAGAACTCACTAAGATTTTCGAGAAACTGAGATGAGTTAGTGGAAACTGAAGCAAACCCAGTAGAGGAAAATGAGATAAAGAGACCAAATTGATGGTTTTGAAATTGGGGGCAGCAAGAGGAGATACATGTTAGGGGTGATAAGTGGTGGAATGGATTTTGAAATGGACATGCAGAGGAAATCATGGACAAGAGATCAAGTCTGTCTCTTTTTAAGAGGTTCGTTGGAAATGTGCAAATGTGCCACACTGAAAGAAAATCATTGGGATGATTTGTGAGGCTCAGATTTGGCTGAGAATTGCAAACCAGGAATTAGAAATCTGGTTCATATTAACCTGCCAAAAAAATCACAGCCTTTCTAGTCTTTACACTGTACATGAAAAGGCTCATTCTTTTTTTGCTTTTATTTATTATATTTTTACTTTTGAAGGACATCCTGATTAATTTACGTTACTAATTTTTTTTTTATTCAATTAAATACAAGTGATATTTACGGATTATGCCAATATCTTTAGGGGTATTTATTGATTTTCACTCGCATGTTTAAAAGATACGGGTAATTTTTAAGTAAACTTATGAAACATTGCATTCACGTATATTAAAAATGACAACTTCATGAGAAATTTGAAATTATATGCGTGAAAAAATATATTTAGAGATATCGTTGAACTTATTGGGAAGTGTATTTTTAAATCTAAAAATATCAATTGGATTTTTTTTGTAGCATGGTAGATCTCACAATAATATACACGACTTGTAAACCTAATACAAAATCGAAATGAAATAGTCCATTTGGATTATTGTTTAGTCATGACGGGTTTAGGGTTACAAACAGATTAATTTGTTATACTTGTCAAGTAAATGGGTTGATACGAATTTAATTAAACGCAACTTATATATGATACATATCTAATTTTATAAAGTTATAAATAAGTCAATCATAACTAAGCCCTTGCCTATTCGGGCCTCTGCCACTGTCCTAGTGTCCGTCACCTCTATCGTTATTAACTAAGCCCATTAGCCCAACATGTTGTGTTTATTAGTCTCCATGGGCTTAGGAAAAAGTGAAAGGCCCAAGAAAAGTCAAGGCCGACGGACACGACGGTTGCCAATCTGGTACTTGGCCGCAATAACTACCTCCTTCTGTTCAAATTTGAATCACCAACGAATCCTATATAAATCACACCCTCACAATGATGAATCAAATTTCAAAA
>CAUOFW020007369.1:286559-301310 GCA_963454935.2 Ilex paraguariensis | reverse complement strand
GGAGTACAGAAAACCCTATCGAAAACTTCCATGCTCGCCAACTTCCTCCCCACCGGAACACTTCTCACATTCGAAATGGTCATTCCTTCCATATACCACAATGGTGAATGCACTCCGGTCAGCACTTTAATGATCCACGTCCTATTGGGATTGTGCGCTCTTTCGTGCTTCTTCTTTCACTTCACCGATAGTTTCCGAGGACCGGACGGAAAAGTGTACTATGGGTTTGTGACCAATAGGGGTTTGGCTGTGTTTAAGCCTGGTCTTAATGTGGAAGTGCCTAAAGAGGAGAGATATAAGCTTGGTTTCACAGACTTTATCCACGCAATCATGTCAGTGATGGTGTTCATGGCGATCGCGTTGTCAGATCATCGGGTGACCAACTGTCTGTTTCCGGGGCACGAGAAGGACATGGACGAAGTGACGGAGAGTTTTCCATTAATGGTTGGGATAGTTTGTAGTGGTTTGTTTCTTGTGTTTCCCAACACTCGATATGGCATTGGGTGCATGGCTACATGACAGTAACAGTGGTGTTATGGTTTGTGTGTGCACCTTTGAAGTTCTGTATTTATTAATTAGCAGTAGATCAATAGACACGTGAGACATTGATCTATCACGAATAAATTTTCTTTATTTATGGCCTGTAATAAATAATAAATTGTTTTATTTTGTGGCTAATTGTTAGTAAAAGTTATAACTAATTTACTAACTCCATTGAATTAAGTTTCTGTCTTATACCATTACTCATAAATAAATACAATATTGGCCCTCCCATTATCTTATACTGAAGTCTGAAAGTCCATATGTTCATCGGTGTCCAAGAACTGGCCCATCCGTGCGTCTCATTTGGTTGGGATCCATTATACTGGGTGATTAATTGAGAAAAAGTCCAGAATGCTTGTGCAGCCCCCATTCATGGCATGGTTCGGCAACGGTTCTTAACCACCAAGCAAATATACCCGCCAAAAGCTCCAACTGTAATTGGAATGTCGATTCGGATTTCAAAAGGCAACAATGCCTCTCTCTCCTCAACTCCTGCTCTTCTCTGGATCAGCTCTTTCAAATCCATGCACAAATCCTAATCGCTGGTTTCCAGAAAGATGAACAAATTGTAGATAAAATCATCCAATTTTGCGCACTACATCCCTCGGGAAGCTTGAATCACGCAAGACAAGCTATAAAACAATCCGAAAACCAAATACCCTCTTCGTGGAACAATCTCATCAGGGGCTACGCTACTAAGGGCGATTCACCAAGAGAAGCCATATGGGTTTTCCTTGCAATGCGACGTTCAAGAACCAGACCCAATGAGTTCACTTACCCATTTCTTTTCAAGGCTTCTACTACATTTTCGGGGCTCAAAGAAGGGCAACAAATCCATGCGGATGTTTTGAAGCACAGAGTGGATGATGATGTATATGTGCAGAATACTGTGATTCATTTTTATGGGTCTTGTAAGAAGATTGTACATGCATGCCGGATGTTCGATGAAATGTTGTTTAGAACTCTTGTTTCTTGGAATTCAATCATTTCTAGCTGTGTTGATAACTTGTGGTTCTATGAATCGATTAAGTACTTTGTCAGGATGAAAAATTGTGGGTTAAAGCCTGATGAGACCACGATGGTAATTCTGCTTTCTGCTTGTGCTGAGCATGGAAACCTGAACTTGGGAAAATGGGTTCATGCCAAGTTATTGAGAAAGGGTTGGTTGTAAATTGTCAATTGGGTACATCCCTGGTTGACATGTATGCCAAGTGTGGAGCTGTGGATTATGCTAGCCTAGTTTTTGATGCCACACTTGAACGCAATGTATGGACGTGGAGTGCGATGATTCTTGGGTTAGCCCAGCATGGGTTTGCTACCAAAGCCCTTGAACTTTTCAGAAAATTGAAGAAAAATGTAGTTCAACCTAATTATGTGACATTCCTTGGGGTCCTCTGTGCTTGTAGCCATGCTGGACTGGTGGAGGATGGACATAGATCCTTTCATGAAATGGAGCATGTGCATGTGATCAAACCTATGATGATACATTATGGTGCCATGGTAGATGTTTTGGGTCATGCTGGTCATCTAAAAGAAGCATATAACTTCATCATTGATAGGCCGATTAAACCTGACGCAATTGTGTGGAGGACGCTGCTGGGCGCATGCAACATTCATGATTTCAATGACTACAACGGGCTGGGTGAGAAGGTAAGAGAGAAGTTACTTGAATTGGAGCCAAGGAGGAGTGGAAACTTCATAATGGTCACAAACAAGTATGCTGAAGCTGGGAAGTGGGACAAAGCAGCACATGTGAGAAGCAGTATAAGCGATAAAGGCTTGAAGAAGATGGCTGGGGAGAGCCTTATTGAGGTAAGGGGATCCATCCATAGGTTCTTTTCTGGAGAAGATGATCAAGTTGATTGTGAGGTATCTTCCTGTTACTAGATATATTGAATTTGCATATGAAGATGGTTAACTATGAGTAATCACCATGTTTACTACGTTGCCTCTTTTTCCCTACCAATGCTGTCATGAAAGCACTAATTCTCGCTGCTTTTAAAAATTTGGTTTTATAATGTGACTCTTGGCTTGGGCATCGTAGGCATCTTGCAAAATAGAATTTATTCCCTTTCGTATGTAGTATGCATTTAAATAGTTTTGTCTCTTTTTCTTTGATTATTCAGATGGTTATGGTATTCTAGTTTTTTTAATAACATAGCAAGGGTATCTGTGTTTTTGCCCCAAAAAAAAAAGGTCTGCAAATATCCCTATGGATACCAAGCAACTTCAAAATTAGCTGATAATAACAGCACCTTTTGTTGTGACACCTTATTCCTTTCCGCTTGAAATCTGAGCATTGAAAACATATTTTCCAAGATATTGGCATCAAAAAATAAAAAATTCTGCAACTTCAACGTTGAAAATTGAGAAAGAAGAACCTACAAAAACTGGAAAGAGTCAGACCATTTATACAAACAGAGTGCTCCATAATTTTTTCATTTGCCTTCAAAAACTGACGTATTATTGAGAGGCAAATTGAGAAACACCAGATATTACTAAAGATGAATAAAGCCTAAAAAGGATAGGGGTTCCTAGAAGCTAAAGGTCAAATTTAGAACAAAAGAAATCATAATAAAACTTAGACACTGATTACACTTGCATGATAGATCTCTTACCAAATTCGACACCAAATTTGTTGTATCCAATGCTTTTAGCAAGGTGAAATAACAAATTAAGATTGCTGTAAAATGAACAATCAGATCTTTGCTAAACAGTCGATTCCATTTCCAACAGTTCCAGACAATAATCCATTATTTTTCTCAGACTCCATATAGATGGAAGTCTTATTCAATGGTACAACTGTTATATTTCCATGGAAAAAAAACTTCTCTTCTTTGTTCAAACTTCAGAGGAAATTCATGGGCCATTCTATTACTTCGGCTGATCACTTGGCTTGGCCCTTGGCCAGGCCAGCTTGGTAATTCATGCTCTGAGAATTGTCCATCTCTTGCTTTCTCTATGAAACTTAACTCTTGCATTTCATATCATATGAAAAAACAATCGTCAGTTATCAACAAAATTTCCCCTCGAAGGATTGGATTACAAACCTGCAGCAACTACCTACTGCATTTCACAGTCACTATAATTTTATTCATCAGCAGCAGCTGCTCTGCTTCTCCATATGTACAGCTTGTTGGACTTTCATTGCCTCAAGGTTCAGCTGCTCAAGCCATAGTGCAGGCCCATTTCTCATTTCTCCCATTTTGTCCATCATGTCCTAAAACAGACTTGGATGACTATGGATGGTTAATCATATGCTCAGATTAATGCAATATACAAAAAATTGCTGATATACTATGGATAATGAGAATTAGTAGTCTCCAACTTGAAGGAAAGGTCAAATCACTCAAAGAAACCGATCAGAGGAAAGCAACAATAGACTATATGGACACAATCGAAATTTTAAATATCATAGAAAAACAATAAAAAAGGGCCTTATTTGTGCACTCGTTACGTGAAACTGCTTTGGGGAAACTGTAGTTTGAGTGGGATAAAAATAGAAGGAACCGGGCAAAAATCAGTATCCACTAGATGCTACAACCGTAATGAGAGAGAGAGAGAGTGAGGGAGGGAGAGAGATGTAGCTCAAATTCTAAAGCGCTAGATTTGCATGCGAGAGGCACAGGGTTCGATCCCCTGCATAAAGATAAGATGAAAAAAATGAATATTCCTAGAGATAATATTGTGGAACGCCTAATTTTGAGAATGTTATGATAGTGAAGAATGCTGCGTTTATGTTATGAGTGTGTGTGTGTGTGTGTGTGTTATGTAGATATATTGGCCATTTGTCAGTTCATATTTCTTCATGGTCAGTTCTGCTGCGCAGATTGACCTTGAAAAGAAAAGAAAGGAAAGGAAAAGGATCACATTACAACATCCTGAATGCAATTAGTTTAGTTTAGCCCGTAATTTCAACATCCGGAAATGGTTCTGCAGGGTCGGTTAATTTAGATCTGTTGCAGACTAGTTGAATTTGATTTACGACCAGTTGCATAATCATGTGTATGGCGTATGTATGCATGTATCATTAGCCTCATTTTCACTCAGCATTTGATGATGAGCTGTCTCCCTGCCAAGAATGGGAATGGAAATAAGATTATTTAAATTGTGTGATGGGAATTCCACTGTCGAGTGTTGCTAATCCAGTGTTTTGCCAAAAGGCTGTGTGTTCGTGTTTGTACTCTTAACTTACATTTCGACCAATTTTTTGTTTAATGCACAACTCTATTGTCAATTTCTTGTTTAATGCATAATTCTTTGTTTAGGCCTTAAATTGCCTTGAGCCACTAAGTTGCCCTACAGACTGCCCAAGTCTTGTAGAGAGGCACAAAAGAGCACTATGTGAGAAGCAATATAAGCGACAGAGGCTTGAAGAAGATGGCTGGGGAGAGCCTTATTAAGGTAAGGGAATCCATCCATAGGTTCTTTTCCGGAGAAGATTATCAAGTTAATTGTGAGGGCATCTTCCTGTTACTAGATATATTGAATTTGCATATGAAGATGGTTAATTATGAGTAATCAACATGTTTACTACGTTGCCTCTTTTTCCCTACAAATGCTTTTACGAAAGCACTAATTCTCCCTGTATTTAAGGATATGGCTTTCTCATGTGACTCTTGGCTTCTGCATCCTGGGCATCTCGCAAAATAGAACTGATTCCTTTTTGTCTGTAGTATGCATTTAAATAAGTTTTCTCTCTTTTTCTTTGATTATTCTGATGGTTATGTTATTCTAGTGTTTAATAACATAACAAGTGTTTATGTGCTTTCGCCAAAAAAAAAAATAGGTCTGCAAAAATCAGAGTGGATCCCAGGCAACTTCAAAATTAGCTGATAATAACAGCAGCACCTTTTGTTGTGACACCTTAATCCGTTCCACTTGAAATCTGACAATTGGAAACATATTTTCCAAGATATTGGCATCAAAAAATAAAAAATTCTGCGACTTCAACATTGAAAATTGAGAAAAGGAGAACCTACAAAAACTGGAAAGAGTCAGACCATTTATTTAAACAGAGTGCTCCATAATTTTTTCATTTACCTACAAAAACTGAAATATTATTGAGAGGCAAACTAAGAAACACCATATAATACTGAGGATGAATAAAGCCTAAAGAGAATAGGGATTCCTGGAAACTAAAGCTAAAATTTAGAACAAAAGAAATCATAATAAAACTTAGACACTGATTACACTTGCATGATAGATCTCTTGTCAAATTTCGACACGAAATTTGTTGTATCCAATGCTTTTAGCAAGCTGAAATAACAAATTAAGATTGCTGTAAAATGAACAATCAGATCTTGCTAAACAGTCGATTCCATTTTTCAACAATTCTAGGCAATATTCCTTTGATTTCCACTATTGGGTTTTCAACTTATGCAGATTGGTACAATAATAAAAACAAAACAACCTAGTGGATTACACTAGGCATCCCCTACATACTGATATTCCCTAATGAACAAAGATAAATTTACTACTTACAAATGCTTTATTATTTGTATTAAGGATGTGCAAGTACCAATGATTCCAATCAAAAGGCCCATCACTATAATTCCCCCTATAATCACTAGTTCAAATCTAAGTTTCTGGTAAGTTCCGGAAATCTTCAGATATCACAAGCATGGAAATAAAGTTGAAAGAGCGACACTTAGAAGTGCTCCAACAAGTGACACGAGATACCCGAAAAAGGGGATGGTCAGGGCTACAATGATGGCGCTGATAACCAAGATAGTGCTGATCACAAATCTCAGGGGTCTTGTGTTGCTGTAAGACCTCAACGGATTTTCAACAGTATTGAGAATTGGTGTCACCATCAGTGCATATTTTGATATGGGATTGATCAGGGTGGCATAAATTGCCACTCTTGAGCTAATTTTATGGGTTGGAAGGTTTAATGTAATCTGTGACTGTACTTTTGGACCAAACATCAAGTACCAAAAATTGCTATTGATGCATAGATTAGGGTACATAAGGGAAAACATAGGAGCAAGACCTGCATTGAAGAACATCAAGTGACAATCAGTAATGTAAACTACCAAAGAAATTTCGGTGATTCAACGAACTTCCTTCACATTAGAGAAGAGTCTTTGGCTCTTCATAGAAGTGTAGAGAGTGGGAAAAACTGGATGAGCACAATAACAGAACGAGTATAAGCTAACAGCAGTAGGTAATCCCTTCCAATTCAGCAGAGTTCCCCTTTCCTGAAATCCAATGCCATCAAATGCGCCAGCCCACAAAATTGAGCCAAGGATTATGAGAGAAGCTAAAACTCCAGTGGCAGAGATATATGAGAGAATGCTCATGTTTTTTTAACCAAACAGTAGGAAGTATAATGAGGCCAACAATTATCACAAAGCAAACTCTTCCACCAATTCTAAACCCACCTATTTGGATTCCCATGTCTGAAAATATTTTAACCAAATTATCCCCTTCCACAATTAGGAAACTCGTCACAATCAAGTAAAGTTCAACATTCATGACAATGGATGCAAACGTTCTTCCTTTTGTACCGAATGCACGCTCAACAATATCAGGATAGCTTCTTATACTTTGATCCGCATCCATACATCTTTGCATTAACAACGCTGTGTAGAAGGTTGCGATTGCAATAATAATAAGAAGTATCAAGCTCAACCACCCTTCTGATGCTAATGCATATGGTATTGACAATATTCCGAATCCTAAAAAACCAATCAAAGGCAGAGTTTCTAAGATAAAACATCAAAGTAATCCATACAACCTGTTTTAAAAGCCATTGAATCCTACTTAATAGAACAAAATAACAAACATATACACCTGAAATTATTGCAGAAAGAACAAAAGTAACAGTGAAAGATGAAGAGGAAGAACCTGATAGAGCGTTGAGACCATTAAAACAGGTCTAGAAGAAGGAGGTAGTGCCTGTAACAGAGTTGGGCACTCCCTCAACTTCCTCCACCCCAAGCTTGGATTGCTGTTCATAATTGCCAGACGGGAGGGGTAGGGTAACAGAATACCCATCATCCTGTGCTTTTGTCTCCATTGTAGACGAAGAGGAGAGTCCCAAACTAGTGGACTAGGCGTTGCAGGGCCGGCTCAACCCTCAGCCAACTAAGATGATTGCGTAGGGCCCAAATTTTAGAGGCTCCCACAATATTTATTCTTTTATATAGTAGATCTAATTTTTTATTTTTTATTTTATATTTTAGTTATGATTAAAATTTTAGGGTCCAAATTTAATTAGTTCAAATAAATATTTAATTTTATTAGGTCCAAAATTACTCTTTACTTGGTTAAGTCCAAATTTTAGAAGTCTTAATAAAATTTATCACTTTAATATAATAGTCCTTTTTATTTATTTTTATGATTCAAATTTTTAGGATCAAATTTTAATAATTCAAATCAATATCTAATTTTTTTTAAATCCAAAATTACTCCTTCGTGGGAGCTTTGATTTAAAATTTCTAAATATTTTGGGTGTCTTCATAGTTGTGTTTCACTCACTCACATAGAAAATTTATATTCATTATTTGTTATGGTGAAAATCTATAAAATTGGTTCTTTTTTGTCTTAATATAAATTTTCAGTCCAAATAATTTATACTTAAATAGTCTCTTATTAAAGTTTTGTACTTCATGCGTGCACATTATTCATAAGTAAAAAATGATTCTTTGTTATCTTAAAACATCTTTTAAATCCCTACCATAAAGTAATAATTGGATCTCTTGAACCGGATACAAGCCATACGGCTAATCGACGATGGAGTGAATGAGAAATCTGTGGTGCTTGGGAAGTCGTTGTGGGGTCGTTGAATTTCGGGTTAAGTCACAGGTCCAGTTCCAGACTTCTATGATGACACCAACGCTCTAACGAGAGGTAGAAGATGAATCCGCGTTTGAAGGAATAGACTTTGCATTAATGGACAGAACAGAAGTCTTCTTACTGTTTTGTCTTTTACCTCGTAGAAACTAGAAACACTGAAAAGAGTCGTGAGGAAATTGGCATAACCATATATACTTTTATCCATTGGATACAAATCCAAACTTTTCATAACCTCACATGGGTTGTGGACTGAAATGAGATCCTAGAATTTAACTTTTAATATACGGTAATTTTGTATTCTTCTTATTTTTAGGGAAAAATATATGCTACCGATTTTTTTTTTTTTAAACCAAAAGTTACAACTTACAACTGCTCAAGTGAAACCATGATGGTAATTTTAATTCCTCTATTATGAGTTGTAATTTGATCTTTAAAAATTATAACTTTTATGATTGATCATGCGGGCGGTACCGTAGACTTTCCATATTTTTTTTTTATAGTATTTAACTTAGTTATTAATTTATTGTAATTTTTCTAAAGAAAGTTTTATCAATGTAAAATCATCGGTACAAAAAATGAGTTTAATGTTTTCTACTAAAAGCGTGTTTTTAACGCACGTTTTCATATTGAAAAGTCTAGATTTAAAGTACGTTTTCATAAAAACTATGATAGAATGAAAGTAACTGAGATAGCATCACTTATTTATGCTATATACTAGAAGCATTTTATTTAGTAGTGAGAGTGGTTCACAAGTGTTCCATATCCAAATCTTATTTTCTCATCATTTTGAATTATTTAATAAATCTCTTCCAATTAAATTCTAATATGTGATATATGTAATCACTTCCAATATTTTATTAACTTCTTCACAATTGAACAACTATTTTACATTTTAATTTTTGTAAAATATCAATTTAGTACATTAGTAAGCGATTTTTTTTATAAAATTAGTATGCAACGAGGGTATAAGTGACAATGACTATGAAGAGATATAACAAATTTCGTGGATCGCATAAGACAATCACTAATCAGATAGAGTATTGGTGAAAAAAATAAGTATCTTGATATATACAACCCTACAACAATATAACAATTAGTCTGGTTTTAAAAAAATGATTACAATTTTTTATGTAAAATATTTGAAATTGTGTAATACTCCACTTATTGTGTAATACCAAAAAGAAAAATAAAAATATAGCAAATTAAAAATTTTAATATATAAATTACAAATTTTAAAAATCTTTTCAATGCGTAAAATATCATTTATCCTATTTTTCCTCTATCATGCATAGTTATTGTGAGAAAATTGAGAGTTGACACAGGTCAAGTCATAGATTAGCACGAGTCTCCGATGACCCCAACGCTGTTAGGGACTGTTTGATATATTTTTTGGGATAACTTTGGATTGGCTTGTCATAATTCAAAGATAAGATTTAATATTTGATATTATTCATATTCATGTTTGGTATGCACAGATATATATGATTATTATAATAATGTATTTATATATAAATAACTATTGTGTCTCTTAATCAATTTATATATATGGGGTATATAGAATATATGAGGATATAAATGTCATTTGAATGTTAAACCCATTAATCCACATAAGAAATCCACCCCCCTTAGGTTTTATAAAACCCATGAACTTGAATTTCATGATCAGGCTGAATTTCAAACCCTGTATTAAAATGCATAATTTTTAAATATGAGTTTAAAGAGATTTAATCCCCGATCCAAGTCCTTCGCCCTCACAAGAGTAATGGACTCGAATCCGACCATAGAATTGCATGTGTTTACTTTATTGTACCAAAAATGTCAATTCAATTAAATCAAATCATAATTTAAATGAATCAAGTTACGATCGATTATGATGAATTCGACAACTTAGATTGGTTCTTTGTAGTCAATTTGAGTTCTAAATACCTAGGGAGGTCCTAGAAAGGTCAGGAGTATTTATCAATTTGAAATATAGAAATCAAAATTTTTTAGTTTTTGAGAGGGTATTCGAGTCAGTTTATGCACACCTTGGCTAATCTCTTTCTCGGTCTGGTCAAAAACAAATCATCCATGCCAAAATTAGGGTATTAATGAGGTATAAATATTTTATAACCTGTCCCTAAAAAATTTCCAAAATTTAAATTAATAACATTTAAGTATATAACTCGTATCACTTTCAATTTTGCTCGAGTCAAAACTACATCGACTAGGAAAACTGATGATCATGCACTTGTTAGCCTAATTAACACACTCACACTACCACACTAAAAGAAAAAAGTTAGGCTATTTATTAAATTAATAGATGCGATCGTGGATTACACTGCCTGAACTATTATTCTCACACACAATCTTAAAAATACCAGATGAAACTAAAGATGAGTAAAGCCTAAAAGGATATCAATTCCTAGAAACTAAATTTCAAATTTGGAAAAGTAAATCGAAACAAAACTTGGATTGGTGACACTTGACTGATTGATCTCTTGTTCAATCTCTTTACCAAATTTGGTGTGTCCATTGCTCTTTGCAAACTGAAATAGCAAACTAGGAATGCTGTCATGGACGGCACTTGTAACTAAGCTCTTGTAAGTGCAGCAATGTCCTCCTCTGGTAGGAAATGAACCATTAACTCCTGATCTCCTAAACAGTTGTTCCATTTTCCAGCAGTTCTTGGCAAACATCTTCGATTTCCAATTCTGATCTTTCAAATTATGCAGATCGGAACGACAAGAACAATAACTACAAAAACTACATTGTGGAACACAAAATGTGTCTCCTACTTGCTAACATTGCTACAGACTAAACAACTGAAACTGAGTGATCATCAAAGAAAACTTTAATGCCTACAAATGCCCTATTATTTGTATTAAAGAAGTGCAAGTACCAATGGTTCCAATCAAAAAGCCCATTACTACAATTCCCCATATAATCACTAGGTCAAATGAAAGTTTCTTATACGTTCCAGAAATCTTCAGATAGAACAAGCACGGAAATAAAATTGAAGCTGTGACACTCAGAAGTGATCCAACAAGCGACATGAGATACCCAAAAAAAGGGAGAGCCAGGGCTACAATGACAGTGCTGATCACCAAAGTGGTGCTGATCACAAAGCTCAAGGATCTTTTGTTGTAGTAAGATCTTAACCAATTTTCAGTTGCATTGACAATTGGTGTAACCATCAAGGCATATTTTGATATGGGATTGACCAGGGTTGTGTATATTGCCACTCTTGAGCTAATGTTTTGTGTAGGAAGGTTTAATGTTACTTGTGACTCTACTTTTGAACCAAACATCAAGTACCCAAAGACCGCCATTGACGTGTAGCTAATGGTACAGAAGAGAAAGCATACGAGTAAGACCTGCAATGAGGGGCATCAAGTGTGATTCAATGATGCAAATTTGCTAAAGAACTTCAAGTGATTCAAAGACTTTGCTTTACCTCAGGAAACCGTCTTTGGTTTCTCATAGAAGTATACAGGGTGGGGAAAACTGGATGAGCACAATAGCAGAACGTGTATAAGCTAACAGCAGTAGGTACTCCTTTCCAATTTACAAGCGTTCCACTTTCTTGAAATCCAATACCGTCAAATGTGCCAGCCCACATAACTGAGCCAAGGATAATGACAGAAGCTAAAACTCCACTGGCAGAGATATATGAGAGAATGCTCAAGTTGTTTAACCAAACAGTAGGCAGTATAATGAGACCAACAATTATAACAAAGCATTGTCTTCCACCAATTCTTAGCCCAGCAAAGTTGATTCCCATGTCTGGTAATATGGTGCACAAATTATCCCCTTCCACAATTAGGAAACTTGTCGCAACCAAGTAGAGTTCCAAATTTGTGATAATGGATACAAGCATTCTTCCGGTTGTACCAAATGCACGCTCACCGATATCAGGATAGCTTCTGATACTTGGATCAACATCCATACATCTTTGAATTAACAAGCCTGTATAGAAGGTTGAGCTGGCAATAATGAGAAGAAGTATCAAGCTCAACCAGCCTCCTGATGATAATGCATATGGTATCGACAATATTCCAACTCCTGAGAAACCAATCAAAAGGAGAATCTAAATTTAGCTACTCTACGATTCCAAAAAGTTGTTGAAGCACATGACTTGGCTCGAATAAGATCCAAAGAAGGGTGAGAGCAAAATGAGGACTATGTTTAGCACGAAGATTACCTATGTAAGGAATGGGTTCTGAAAGTTAACAATCTCATGTTCAATGATGAGATATAGTTATTGTGATAATAACACATTGCAAGATCTTCAGTTTAATAGGACCGGCTGTCTCTCATTGTTCAATTAGGAAGCTCACATTCTGATATGAAGCTGGCTATATACCCATTCTTAGTTCATTATGCAGTATCAAATTCAGTTCTTATTATTTCTTCAAGCAATACTCCAAACTGCTAAACACGGTCTTCATAAAGCATTGAACACTTAGCAAGTGAGAAAAAAAGTAGAAAATAATCCAGCTGCATGGCTCAAAGCAAATCCATTGATAGCAGACATATATTTAGTGAAATAACAAAACACAGTGCTTGCTTGAGATCATAAGGTAAAATTGGAGGGCACTTTTAGGGCAAAAGTACCATTATTCGTATTGAGGTCTACAACTACTACAAAGTCCAAGATTGTTAAATCAATAAATCCCATCTGCTTAAAGGGTTATGATTTCTGGACCTCAGTCCTACCCGAATGATTTAAGCCCTCTGTAATGGAGCGGCATATTGAAGGTTCGATTCGCCTCCCCCTCCCCTGTAGTGTAAGAAATCATTGCCATCGCAAAAAAAAAAAGGTTATGATTTAACATACCATGCTTGGAAGCCCAGAAATCTAAAGAACAAGTTAAAGAGATAAATTGAAAATAATGTACTTGCTTTGGTTGCCTTATTCTGAAAAGCCCCTGATCTCCATAGTCACTCTTGTGCGAAAGTTTTTTTCCCCTCTAATGTAGCTCACATATTATGTATATTCCTATAGTTTATGGTCCTGTTCCATTTTATTTTTGTTTCTGAAGCTTCTCAGCAACCCGAAAGAGCACTTGTTATACTATCACCTCAATGCTTAAATTTCAATAGATTTAGGAGAAATTAAAGCGTAGCAGAGTAGGTATACCCTGTAGGAGAGAACAAAACAACAAACACATACTCAAGAATTTATACTGGAGAGGACAAAATAATAATGAAATGAGAAGAAGAACCTGATAAAGCATTGAGTCCATTAAAACAGGTCTTGAAAAAGGAGGTAGTGCCAGCAATGGAGTTTGTCACTCCCTCAACTTCCTCCTCGTAAATCTTTTGTTGCCTCTCATAATCCCCATGCAGGAGCGGTCTGGTTACAGAATACCCATCGTGTGCTTTTGCCTCCATTGTAGAGAAAGAGGAGAGAGAAGAAAAAAGAGAGTCCCAAACTGGAGATTTTTTTTTTTTGGGTCGTTTGGGCCAGGTGGTCGCAGCTGCCTAGGATGGACAACACATCTGTGCCAACCCGGTACCTCTATAAATAGTGGGGATATTTTGGTTTTGGGCACACGTTAAAAATGAGTCCGAGCAATGAAAACAAAGGATGAATATTCTATGGAATTTGTTTCTGTTAAATTTGTATTAGCAAAAATGTTTTAAGGATATGGAACGAATTCTCGTAAGAAAGCAATAGGTCAAAAGTGTTTGACAATAAGACTGACAATTAGAAGGAACAAATGATAAAATGAATCAAAGTTTTCATTTGCTTCTTACATGGTTACCACAAGATTATTCTAGATAGTCAAGGATCTCTAATCTTAACTTTAAGTTTTGACATTCAAACCATACATAAAATATGTTTTAGGTATTTCCGGTGCACGATACTCTTTTTATTGTGAGGTCTGAGGAAGATTAGATATATACAATCTTACTTCTACAAGTAGAAATAGTGTATTTACAACTCGAATATGTGACCTCCAAATTATAATAAAACAATTTTACCGTTGCGCCTAGACTTACCCTCGTATCTATAGGGTGCCAAGACACAAAATATGCATAAGATGCAAAAATCATTTCTTTTACAAAGTTTATTTTTACAAGCAGGCTAATGACTCATATCTATGTTTTTTTTTTAAAGAGTATACTAATCACATTTTTGTGCAATAAGAAAAAATTGATTGCATTGATGGTGCAATGACAAGCAAAGATTAGGATTATTAGCATGCACACAAGCAATGAAATTCAACTTGTTAAACTGGTCAGTTGTCTCCGTCACTAGTGCACCGTTTATTAAGATTAAAAAGCATAAAATGATAAAAAATTTAAAGGATAAAAAGTTAGAGAGATAGATAAAATATTATATTTGATAATAAAGAAAAATAAGAAAGATAGAAAAGTAGATAAATGAGTTTTCTTTCTAACTCACCAAAATTAATC
>CAUOFW020007369.1:273731-285650 GCA_963454935.2 Ilex paraguariensis | reverse complement strand
TTTTTTTTTTTTGATCAAGAAAACATCTCCAACTCGTATTCAAATTTTAGCACAAATTTAAAATTTGAGTAAAAATAGGTTTAAAACAAATTTCACTAGTAAAATAAAGCAAGAGATTCAAATTTTTATTTAAATATCTAATAGTTAAATTTTATCAGATGATAAAATTTTAATAACCATATTTCACCATCATTAAAATTTTAAATATTTTTTATTAAATTAATATTTTTTCTTAAATATTAATTCAAATTTAAATCCGGGTTTGATATGCCAAGTTATATGAGTTGTCACCTCTAGTAAAAATGAGAGGTGTGTGTACCAGTAAGTATGGAAAATTTTCTCCTCTGCTCTCTGAGAGCAATGTGGTGCCCAAAACAACAGTGAGGTTGAGTAATAAATGAGTCCAGCCATTCCAGTGCTGGCAACTTTGACATATGAAAGGTGGGTGCAGTAAATGCTTCAGACCTGAAGCAGGTCCTCCTGCAGTTTTACCATGAAAAGGGGTAGAAGTCGTTTGTGAAGAAATCAAGGATAGGAGAAGAAGAGTCTCGGAGTGAAATGGCCAACACTCGTTACGTCTATTCGGCAAATATGGAAAGACAGGAACAAGGTCAAGAAGAGTATAAGGAGTACACCCACACACAACCCTAAAGTTGTGATAAAATATGCATGGCCGTAGGATGTAAATTAAGTCCAACTTTACAAATTTGAACTTGAATTTGTCGAGTTCGTTTTTTTAGACCAGTCTACAAAATTGTCCAAATTAGCCTTGTTTAGAAAATGACCCGAGTCTAGGTCGAACCTGAGCCGAACTCAAATAACTTAACTATTTTGCATATAAACGAGTCGAGTTTTGCGAGCTCGATCCCGAATAATTCGACTATTTTACATATAAACGCAGTTTTGCGAGCTCGAATTGAGTCTTTTAAGTTTATTTTTTTAAATATGCTTAAGCAATTATTCAAACTCAACTCATTTATAACATGAGTCGAATTCGAGCTGAGCCGAGCCGAGTTTAAAAAAATTACTAATGTATTTTAGGGACCCAAGTGGTAAGTCTTATAAAACCACCCAGACTCATTTAAGTGGTCCTTTCCCGTTTTAGAGGATGGTTTAAAATGAACATGAATGGATGCTCAAAAGGATTGGGATGGTTAATCAGGAACGACCAAGGAACGCATGGATATATTTGGATTTTATGGAAAGTTGATTGATTCATCCAGTATCCAAGCAGAACTCTGGGCTATATACAAATGGCTGCAAGCCATTTTTTTTTGATCCAAAGGCTTGAAGTCATTCAAGCAAAGAACTTTAAGAATGTGATTTTTGTGAAAAACTAAATGGATGCACTCAGGCTTATATCAAACCAGCACGAACAGTCCCACCCTGAATGCATCTATTGAGTTGGTCCCCCTTCTGGATGCAGACCTAACTTTTTTTTTTGTAAGGGTGCGTTTAGTAATATTTTTATTTTTTATGTGATAAAAATTAAAAATATAAAATATATTTAGTAGGCATTTATATTTAAAAAATTTGTGAAAACAAAAAATAAAAAATATGTTTGATATTATACCGAAAATCCACCACTCAATACCACGTAAACCCACCTAACCCCACCAAAATCCACCACTAACAACCACCCAAAAACCACCAACAATCACTCAAAATCCACTACCACCCACCACCAATAACCACCGAAACCCACCACCCACTACTCAATCCCACCGAAACCCACCATCCAACCCCACTTCATAACTTACCACCAACAACCACCGAAAACCCACCACCAACCCTATCCTCTAATGCAAACGATTTCCTATGAGTGAGAGAGAGAGTATTCGATTGTTATTGTCACCAACAACTATCGAAACCAATCACCCAACCCCATCCTTAGATCCAAAATGATTTGCCCTCATATCCAAACACGATAGAGAGAGAGAGAGAGAGAGTAAAATAGTGGGAATGGTCAGTGCTTTGGTTGTTGTCGATGGTTGGTGCTCAATGGTTGTCGATGAAAGGGCGAGAGATAAACGAGAGAGAGAGAATAGGGCTTTTATAGTTCCAACCAAAAGAACATATGAATTGCTATTAATAGGATTCGAAGATGAGACCTCATTAATCCCTCCCAAGAAAAGCGCATTTTTTGAGTTTTTGGTGTTTTTGAAAACACATTTTTTTATGTTTTCAAATTTTGACTTTGTTTTTAAAACAGAGTTGTTACAAAAAAAAAAAAACTAAAGCACATTACAAAAAAAAAATTATTTTTGTTTTTGACAAAAATTGAAAACAAAAACATAAGTTACTAAATGCAACTTAGATGACTCAACTTTCATTTCCAACAAAAAAAAACACACATAATTTTCAACTAAATATAAATCGAGTTCATATAGAATAACAAAATTGTTGAATTTAATTGTTTTGATTTGGGTTTAATCAACATACATAATTTGTAAGTAAACAATGTTACAATTATAATATAAATATAAAAAAATGTGCAATTAAAATGATTTTTTATTAACATGATCTTTAGATTATTAATCCAACCTCAACTATTTTGTTTTATATTTTCACTCACATACAAAGGTGATACCCGATCGAACTCGGTGGTTTATAGTTGAGGATAGATTCATTGTAAATTTTAATATTAAATGGAGTCAACTTTTAATTTAACAATTATAATTAATTAATTTTTTAGATTAAATTCTCAAATTAGATTCAAATAATTTTTTTTTGACAAATCTTATCAATGAACAATGTTATAGAAAAGTAATTAATTTAAGTACATAATTCAATATAATTATTAAATTAATTATAAATTTTAATTTCAATAAAATTCACTTTTAATCTAATAGTTATCAACTCAGCCGAGACAAACCCAGGATTAATGGATGCGTAAATGAGGTGTCAACACCCCTAACACCCTAAACCCAAACTAGGGTCAACAAGTTAACCATATATTACAACCCGGGTTAAAAAACAGTGGTAAAGGTCAAGAAGGACAACCACGAAACCCAGATTTTTATTATCTACAGTCCTTACTATCATCACCAGAAACAACCTTCCGTCATCCCTGTCTGCTTTCTCTAAGCTCTTACNAAAACAGTGGTAAAGGTCAAGAAGGACAACCACGAAACCCAGATTTTTATTATCTACAGTCCTTACTATCATCACCAGAAACAACCTTCCGTCATCCCTGTCTGCTTTCTCTAAGCTCTTACTTGGCCTCCATTTTTCTCTTCAATGGATTAAGATATCTCTATTTTGCTCAAAACCTTAAATCTAAATACCTACTCATAAAAAGATCTGATTCTTAAACCTAGATGTTTCAGTCATGGAGTTAACAACCACTGCCACTTACACAACCACCACCGCTGTAATCAAAACCCCAGAAGCTGAAAGTGAAGCCCCAAATCGGATCCGAACCTGTAAGCCCTTAACCTTCACCAACGGCGTACTCAAGCGCCACCACACACTCCATCAGCTCCACCACAACCACAAGCCACCGGCGTTGGTCACTTACAAAGAATGCCTCAAGAACCACGCGGCAAGCTCGGGTGGCCACGCAGTGGACGGATGCGGAGAATTCATGCCCTCCCCAACCGCCACCCCCACAGAACCCACTTCGCTAAAATGCGCCGCTTGTGGTTGCCACCGCAACTTTCACCGCCGTGACCCCGAAAAACCTCTACAAGTCCAACCACCCGACACCGTCCCTATCATCGAGTACCAATCCCACCACCGCCACCACCCTCCTCCACCGCCACGACCTTTACGTGACAGCAGCCCAAACTCCCCGTCCCCACCACCGATCTCTTCCTCTTTCTACCCATCAGCTCCCCATATGCTCATCGCCCTCAGCACCGGCTTATCAGGCCCATCACCGGACAATTATCCAACAATCGCCACTACAGATGGTATAATTGCAAGCCCGATTTCTCGGAAGCGATTCAGAACCAAATTCACTAGAGATCAGAAAGAAAAAATGCTGGAACTTGCCCAGAGAATTGGGTGGAAGATGCAGAAGAGGAACGAAGACTTGGTAAATGAATTCTGTAGCGAACTTGGTGTGGAGAAAGGCGTCTTTAAGGTTTGGATGCATAACAACAAGAACACTTTTTGCAAGAGAGAGAATGCTAACCTCAGCGACAACAACGGTAATGTTAATGGAATCAACTACCACGACCTTCACCATGTTGATGACAAAGACAACCACCATCAAATCCCAAATCCCCAGCTCCACAACAGTAGTAGTGTTGAAGTTCATGTTGTTCAAACTAATGGGTCTTGTTCTTCTTGATCTTTGATAATATTATGGTTAAATGAGTATTTATTAGGAGAGACATCATTGTTGATGATAACAGTGGAGAGGTTGTTCAATGGGAAATTTGTTTTCTTACCTTTCTTTTGTTCTGCTACCATGTTCAATGGTTAATTTCCATTTATTTTTCTTAACATGTGTTTTTCAATTATGTTTGGTTCAATATGTATGCCTTATTGCTTTTCCTTTTCTATGTTTTGCAATTTATGCTGACGGCTTAGTGAGGATCATGAAATCTCATGGTTTTCAGTAAGGCATGGTTCTCTTCCTGTTGAGGTGAAAACTCTATTCTTACTCTCTTTGCATAGTGTGAGACAGTGCTGATTTTTGAATTTGTCCTTCAAAGAGACGGAGAGAGAGAGAGAGTGGTTTTATTGATTTTATCTGAGAGGAAGAAGCAAAAGAGTAAAGTCAATTCACTTGAGGGGTTTAAAGAATGATATGGGAATAAATCTCTGCAATTAGCAGTAATGTACTTAATCTGTCCTCTGTCTCACCTTTTTTTTGTGCATTTCAAGTCTCTTGCCGTAGGAGATTAAGTGGTTGGCTCTAGTCTGTTCTCCTTAACTGGACCTTTTTTGAATGATATTTCGTAACGGGAAAATGCTATACTTGTTAAAAAAATTATCAAATCTTTGGTACCAAATGATACGATACATTTGGTATTATACAATTTTTATTATTAAATATTAATAAAATTTATTTATCCGATAATAACAAATTATGTCACATCATTAAGACAAAAATTTGATTTTATAGCCTTTTGCTTTATTTAAGCAATCTTTTCTTTAGCCTTTTAAGTGTTTGAGATTATTTCTAGGGATAAAATGTTGGGTGGGAATGATTTAGAAAAAAAAATTATTTATCCATTAGCTTAATCTAGTAAAAATATAAGAATAATGCTACATAAATCTCTTATTTAGTGATCTAATTTAGTGACCTTATCGTTTTCTGTTATACGTAGAAGTTTGTGTTGTATCCCTCTAAAAAAAAAAAAAATTTATTCTCTGTTATTAGATTGACACTAGATCTATAATCCTACGAGTAATTCAATTATTATGATCCATTATCAAATAAAGTCACTAAATTAGATACAAATAACATTTTTCAAAATATTTTGGGTGAGAAAGATAATTGAACTTCTGGTTAGTAAATTATTATCTCACTTTCCTTTAAGGGAATCAGCTATCCTATGTATCAGGGGTTCAACTTGGGCTCTGAAAAATTAGTTTTTCACTCCGTCTATGGACGGAATTCTTTTTTCACAAATTGAAAAAGATATGTTCCAAGTTATTGTATCTAATTATTTTACCCGTAATAACCTGTGTTTAAAAATACTAAGCAATTCAAAAAACTTTGAGTACCGATCATATAATATAAATATTTTTAAATAATACTTTATTTTTTATTATTTTTTTTAATTACACAATTCAAAATCAATTTAAAAACACTATTTTCTAAAAAAAAATTGACAAAACTTCTTTAATAACACGATCCCTAAAAAATATCAACATGTATATAATTTATATATTTAATCATTATATCTAATATATATATTTTTGGTTAAGAATTGATATTGGGGGGTGTGTGTTGACGGGTGTATAGAGAGATAGAGTTATACGAGAGAAAAGATAAACTTATGAGAGATGAGAGTATAATATGAAGAGAGAGAGAGAGTAGAATTTTAATTATTATTAAATATATATAACCGTTCAGGTCAAATTCTCTGACTCTTATTATTTTATTATTATATACATTTAAGACAGAGTGTGTGTGTGTGAGTATGAGGTAGATAGAAAGATAGTTACATAAGAGATTAAAATGTGTGTTTAAACCATGTAAGAGATACGAGAGAGATGTAAAAAGAATGAAAATTCAATTAGGACCATTTAGACCATGATATATATATAATGACATACATGGACAAAGCTACACAGGTGTGATGGTGGACACGATATAGATATAGATAGATAGATATATAGGATGACATACATGGGTAGAGTTACACGGGAGTGAGGGAGGGCACGTACCCACCCTCAATTTTTTTTAAAAAAAATATGATATGTATATTTATATATTCTAAAAATTATACACATTTTTTACTTTTCCTCGCTCTATAATTTTCTTATATCAATTATTTAGTTTCTTTTATTTTAATAAGGCTTTCTTCAGATGACTTTCATTTTATTATAATTTTTTGCAAGTGAAAGTTCTTTCGATTGATCTTCATTTGACTTTATTTTTTCTACAAAAAATTATTTTTTATTTTTATTTGAGTATTGATTATAGTTTTTATTATGTACCAATAAAATTTTATTTTTTTTAATATGTTTACCTCTTAAATTTTAGTTTAATAGTTTTACTATGTTAATATTTTAGTAATAATATTTAGAATAGTGTTTATTGAATAAATTTAATAAATTGTTAGCGAATAATTGATATTTTTTAATCATAAAAATGACAATTAGGTTCACTTTTCACAATGGTAATAATTAGTCAATTTTTTATACATATATAATAAACATTATTCTTTGGCCTTTTATGTTAAATAGACTTTATGAATATAAATATTATATAATAAATATAAATATATTATATAGTGTGATTGATTAGAAGGAAAAAAATTAGAGTATATACTTAAAGTACCCATTCTAAGTAAAATTCCTGACTCACGACATATGTTAATGAACCTATAACTTGTTAGAAATAATCCTTGTTAATAGAGTTTTAAGAGGTATTAGGTGTATTTTGTTATACATATATATATAGCCGTCCAAGAGAGGGTTACATGAGAAATGAGAGAGAGTGTGTTTAACAACGTGTGAGAGATAGGAAAGAGAATATGAGATAGACGGAGAGAGAGTTAGATGAGAGACTAGAGTCTTAAAAAAATTTTGCATGATGACTGTTGAATCAATAATCATCAATCGATCTGAACAACGAAAAGTTCAAGACAAAATTTTTTAGTTATTATATTGAGTATTCTAATTATCGGTCATAAATAAGTTAAAACAAGATCAATAATAAAAAAATTTTGTGTGGTATGATATGGACTAACATCCTCATGTTCATTTGACATTGATGGGCCAAAATACAAATTTTTTTAAAAAAAATATTCTTAATAATAGATATGCCGTGTATAGATAATAGATTTGTTACTTATACATAGTAGATTTCATCTTTAAGTCATACTTAAATAATCTGTCATTCAAAATATCTAGAGAATTAAAAGAGTTGAATCTAAGATAATTTACTTAGATTCTCGACGAGACTTGTTAGAAAAAGCATGAGCCTCGTCTAGAATCCAAGAAAAATATAGGTTTGAATTGATGCCTACTATACGTCAAAATGGTGGAACCAGCTAGAGAGCAATTGAATAGGGCTTTGGTAGGGTTAAATTAAGCAGAAAGATGCTAAAGAACCAGGCTTCTAGTCTCAATAACTTGCCTAAGGGGAACTATTATGAATTGACCCCACAGAACTATTAGTATCTGCTTGGCCATCACTATCAATAATCCTACAGACTCTAGAATGCGACACCATAATACCATGTTATGATTTCACACAAAACACGTAGAAGGCTGATGGCACATGGAATGCTGTTTTGCCTAGCAACGCATAACCAGTTGTCACTCGCTGGGTTCAGCCAGTCATTGCCTCCACATCTCTTTCTCTTTCTTTTTCTCTCTGTCCCTTAAAAAAGCGATATATATATAAAACATTTAATATATTTCTATTAATTAAAGATATTGATAAATTTAAAAAACGTTTAAAATAAATAAAAGCAATATTTAAGTTAGATTGCATAATTCTCATTATAAATTGGTCAAAATCTAAACATCTAGCATCTATTAAAGTTAAACAATTCATCTTCAGATAAAGATCAATCAGAACAAGATAAATCATATTCATGTACAACACAGACTAATTATTATAAAATTATTTTAGATATGAATGAATTAAGTATAAATACTTTAATTAAATCACAAATGTTAAGCATTGATCTTATATAGATCAAATTCATGATCCTATAAAAGAAGATTATAAGTATTATACTAATATTAATGAAGATTGATTTTCTTTAATTATCATAGTATCGGATCTGTTAAGGACTTCTTTTAAGGAATAAGGTTGAGACAAATAATGTTTCTTCTCTTCTGGAGTTATTTTTAAATATTGCTCAATAACTTTTCTTTTATATACTGGATCTTGAATTTGATCTATAAGATCAAAGATTAATGTTTATGACTTGATTAAAATATTTGTACTTAATTCATTCATATCAAGAATAAGTTTATAATAATTAGTCTGTGTTGTGCAGCGTAATGAATTACTTATTTCATTAATATAACATAATTCTTCACCTTCAGAAGATGAATTATTAGAAAATTCTCCTTCTTCACTTTCTGAATGTAGAACTATCTTTAGAATCTTATCTTTAAGATCTTCGTCAAGTATTAATTCATTTATTTTTTGTTTAGTTAGACATTTAGGAGCAATGTGTCCTAATTTTTCACACTTAAAAAAAATTTAATAGTCTTTTTACCCTTTACTTTAAGTCTTTTAGTGGGTTTATTAATTTTATCATTTTCATAATTGTTTTTATGAAATTTTCTCATTTTCGTATGTGGTTTGAAATATGTTAGTGGTAGGAATATAAATTCTTTGATTACAAATATAAACATTCGAAAGTTTAAATCATATGTTTAATTTTGAACCATCACTCATAATTAATGATTGAGTAGTTTTCTCAAAATATTTTGTAGAAATTAATCATTCTTTAATGCATTTCATATCTGTTCCACTGTCGATTAATATAATTGTTTTAACAGTGAATTCTTGATTTATTACAAGTATGATTTTAACATATAATTTTTTAAAAGTTATTTTTTCTAATACATTTAAGTGATCCTTAGAAGAGTTTAACTCTTATAAATACTCAGATTCTCTAGTGCCAAAAGTCTTTGTTTTATTATTTTTATTTCAAGTTTAAGTTGATTAATTTTTCCTTTAAGGTCTTGCAATGAAGATTCATTTTCTTTAATTACCATAGTTTCGAATCTGTTAAGGACTTTTTTTAGAGAATAAGGTTGAAACAAAGAAGGCTATCTAGTCGATGAGATTTGCCCCAACTCTTGTGCTTCGAGAAATAATCAGAGAAGGTGTCTAAAGGAGGAAACATTGATTCTCCATTTCACGTGACATAGCTACGCTCAGGTTTCACCAACTTCGCCTCAAATTCATGGATGTAAAATCTTGTTAAAGAAAATCAATGGTAAACCTTAGGACGGCAGTGAAAATGAACCTTCTAGATAACCAAATCAATTCAAACTCACTTCATACTCCGTGGAATTGAGAACCCAACAAAATTGATTTTATCCAACGACTTTTTTACCTATATTCTTTCAGATGGCCCTGCTACGTTTACCCACTACAGAGCAGGCCCAACTCCCGTCCGCTTGCTCTTAGTACATGAGCCATACTCTAATGCTAATTTACATTAATAGGAGGTTTATTTTTTCTTAGGAGTGTCAATTTGATTTGATTCGTGTCATATTTAGATCATACAACTTCAAATTATATTGTATTTACATCAAGGATCAAAATATCGTTTCAAAACGATTGAAACGTTTTCATTTTTAAGGGGACCGAAACGAATCAGTGATGGACTCAAAATTCTAATATTTTGAAGTATTCCATAATGTTTCGATATATTTTATAATATTTCAATGCATTTGCACAATTGTTACGGAATGTTTCAAGATATTTTAAGATATTTTGATATATTTCGATCAATGTTTTAGAAACATAATTTTTAAATTTTTTATTTTTTTCATTAAGTTTCCGAAACGGATCGAAATATTTCCGAAACATGTCGAAACGTTTCCGTTTCTTAGGTGACCGAAATAATAGACCAAAACGAAATTTTAATCCTGGATTCACAGCGTATCATTTTAGTTTGGCTCATGTTCATATCAATATTCCATTTAGTGAAAAAACTACTTGATTCTCAAAAAACACATGAAATACTATATCAATATTAAAACATGTAATACCAACTAAACTAGTTATACTTATATAACACTTAAATCCATCGATGAAGTATTATTATAAATATGAATCATGTCTTTTAGACTTGTTCGTGGTGTCTTTAAGTTAATTGGAAAATTGACACCCATAATACTTCCGAACACGGAAAGAAGCATGTGATGGAGTATGGACCATGGAAAAGGCCATATCTTTTAAGACTACTACGAAGGACCACTCTTATCTTTATAGCATAAAAGAGTACTGCGCTTTTAAGGGCATATTCTAGTGCTTTTCACATCCCCCACCTTTCGTTTCTATTCACAATTCTAATGTTCAATTAAGAGATTCACAATTCTAATGCTCAATTAAGACCGTTAAGTACATAGCAATAAATCTTGAATCAAATTGTAATTTCTATCTATTTTGTGCTAGAAAGTGTCGCACCCTCTTCTCCAGCTATGACCATGGACTCGACCCCATGTGCTAAATGAAGAAGAAGGAACTCTGTCTAACAAAAATAGCAAATTTGATGGCCTAGTAAATCTTTTCAAATGGTGGCCATATGGTGTGTTTGGAATTGATGTGACAAGGAATGGACTCTCGAGTTGACTTTCATTTGGGTCTAAGCCATGGTTGGTAGTTCTTCTATTATTGGGTTCAATCTTAGTCCAAAATCTAATGGAAAAAACAATTGATTCGGAAGCTATTGGAAGCATTATTTGTGGTGCCAAACAGAGGCTAGCTCAGCGATAAATAGTTTTGATTTTCTAGATGGCTTGGACGGAACTAAGCTGGAGTAGCTCAGTTGGTTAGAGCGTGTGGCTGTTAACCACAAGGTCGAAGGTTCAAGCCCTTCCTCTAGCGTTAGTTTTGAATTTTCTTTTTTATGTTTTTTCTTGCCTCACCTTCAGCATTAGAACTGATAAGTTCATCGACCCGATTTGACCTGACCCGCTTCACTCTTGACAGGCTCCTTTCTTCCCCTATTATGGTCCCGAATTGCATGTTATTAGGACTATGAACCACAAAGAACAAATTTCAACTTCGTTCAGCGGAATTATTTGTGCCTATTGTGGGAAATTTAGGAAGCTACCTAAAAGAACCCATGCGTGCATGGGTGGATGACAATTATAAACACGTATTATTGGGATGGGATAGCAAGCAATAGATACCGTTCTCTCACCCGAGCCTGCAGTTGGTAGGCCAAATCCCTCCTGCATAATTTTAGTTTGTACTTTAGTATTTGATGTACATGCTAATACAAGAATCATACGAAATTCCCACGTCCACAAAACTCAGACTGCCGAAATATAACACTTCCAACAATTTCAATTTCTCGAGCTTGTCGCCATGGAGTGGAGGTTGAAAGCAGCTATGGCAACTGCAATCGATCAAGAGCACTGAAGAAATGGGTCTTCTCTCTCCTCTTTCATTTGGTTTTTCAACTCTCTTATTGGTCCTTCTAATGGTTTTCATTCAAGAAGGACCACAGACACTGTTATTGGGCCTTGACTAGGCTACTCCTTATGACTTATTTATGGTCACATTTTGAATACAAACCTCATACCGTT
>CAUOFW020007369.1:239708-273067 GCA_963454935.2 Ilex paraguariensis | reverse complement strand
CCCCCCCCCCCCCCCCCCTCTTGCAGTGTCCAATTTATATAGGCCAATTTCAGAGGCTAAAACACCCAGTTGTCTTTCTGTTGGGTATATCAAAACTCACACACCACTAGTTACAGCACTGTTTCAGAAAACTATACACGCTTCTTATCCTGTAAATTGGGCAAAGGAAATTGGGAAGACCATGTTAAAACCCTAGTCTAATCAGTCTATATCAGTTCTGGAGCTTTTGGAGCAACTACTTTATAAGTTCTTAACAATTAGTATCTGTGCAGACAACACGGCTTGTCACACCCCCAGGATCACATAGGATGGGCGGCAGATCGGCCACCAATACCTTAACTAATCAACCCTGTGTATAATAAATACAAAATACATTAGAAGACAAATAATAAAGTGATCTAATCTATCGACCTAATGAATACCAGAGGAATAAACTAAACATTACCAACATCAGTACTAAAATCATGTAAAATAATAATCAAACCGTAAGATTCACTACTCTAAACATAAGCAACATTATTCTAAAAATAATTAAATACTTGTTTCAAAACTACAACAAACATTTATTCTTGAAGACCTACAGTAAAATAAATATTCAAGTCCTCTAATCCCTTGTCCGTCCGTCGACTTACTCCTCCCCCTGGTCCTTATCTAAAAAATATTAAATGTTTGGATGAGCACAATGACTTATGAATAACAACCACCTCTAATGAGGTGTGACAATAAATCTCACAATTTATATACAAAAATAAACTTTGATGCATATAAGTGCAACAAATTGTACCCCAACCCGTCTCACATAATCCTTAAAAAAAATGATCTCATAATCATAAATAATTTTATAAATGAAAAAACATTTATAATTCAAAACGCCACTCATTTTTTACAAAAAACTTTACAAATAAAAAGACATTTATAACTCAAAACATTCACACTTACATTCAGTTTCAAATACATTTGTCAAATTATGTTTGTTATCACTAGCCTGCTAACTGACCTCATCTCTTGTCATCATTAGCTTGATGACTGGTCTTGTCTCTTGTTACTATTAGCCTGGTAACTAACCCCATCTCTTGTCATCACTAGCCTGATAATTGGCCCTTATGTACACATTCCTATACCGAGCATACCGTATATAATTTTGTTACCATTTAGACTTGGTAACCCAGTCCCTGTCTCATAAACATGATTTTTACACACACCAAAACTGTAGTTTTAGTGTTAATACACACAAAATTTTTCTTTCATCATCAAAGCAATGATATAAAATCATCCCACAAGTTTTTCAAAATTTACATGTATAACAGTTTACAATTGTAAAACTGCAACTCCAAACATCAACACATATATGAAAAATTCACATACACGCACTCACACATTTAGTAAAGAAAATTCTCCCAAAAGAAGTAAAAAACTACTCACCTTGATTCCCAAAATCCAATTTAAAGCACTCTTTTCCAACCTCAATGCAATCACCACGTAATCCAAAATAACATATAACAATCAATCCATATTCCTAACTTTGTCATTTCGCGATTATTTAATTTTTATACTTCTTACCCATTGATATATATTTTATATATCATTTACATAGAAATAATATTTTTAATGTGAGCTAATAGGATATGGAAGTAATCTGGGAAGTTTATAAAAAGTTTCTAAAGTTTTGGGGTCAAATCATAATTTTTGAAACTTTTGGGGTCAAAGTTTAATTTCTTTGAAAAACAAATTTTTTGTTTTCGGGACTACCATAAATTTTTCAGAATAGTATTTAAGGCTCTAGAGACCCATTTTTGGAGAATACAACCTCGATTTGATTTATTAGAGTAACCATTGATTTTTAAACACTTAATCAAAATTTTTAGGATCGTTTCAAAATTTCAGAAAATTTTCAAAACTCAATGGGTTGTTTTGAAATGAAAATATTTGTTTTAAACATATTGGGTCAATTCTATAAATTACCAAGTTTCATGGCGGTCAAAATTGAGTTTATAAAAGTGTAAGGGTCAAAACAAATCTATTTAAAACTAAAGGGGAGGTTTCCATGATTTTAAAATTTCTATCTTCTTCAACCTTACGAATTCCAGATTCCATGCTCAACGTTTTCTTCTTTCTCCCCATTTTTCTAATATCTTCTTAATACAAATATCCACCATATTATATTTAAATTCATATATTTCAACCCTATAAACTTATCTATATGGATTACTTGCAATATATAATAGGCTACAAACTTATATATATGTACATATAATGATTAAATACATAATTTAATTTCAATATGAAGACTAATCTTGACACGATCAAATCTTTTTGTTTTCTTCCTTCTTCTCTAAATCTCTTCGTTTTTCTTTACTTGAAACCCTAGCCTCTCCCGCTTTTCTCTTATTCTAACATGTGTGTAGCAGTGTATATATTACTACAAAAAGAGAATATATATATATATATATATATAGGATAACAAGAGAACTCAATTAAATATAAAGTGTAGGAGTCAACTATTCTGAATAACACTAATGTCCCCTTAGCAATAAATAATTAGTGTACAACTAATTCTATAATTCTAAAACTCTATCCAACTAAGTCTCTATAATTATCTGATATTTTTCTCTAAACCAGAAATGGAATTATCTCCATTAATTTTGAAATCATATTCATAAGCCCATAAGGATAGATCCCAAGCCAAACAAAAATCTATAACTTTTCAAACTCAACTTATTTACTTTTATTTTTACTAGTAATGCACACATGACATGAAAAAAATTTAGCTCATTTATTTGTTATTAAATTTATTTGAAATACAACGTTGATGAATAATAAAATTGAAATATTTTTTGTAAAGGTAAGTAAATAATTAAAATACCAAGAAAAAATGCACTTAATCTTTTAACCTCAAAATTTGATAAATTTCAGCCAATAAATAATAAAAATACTCAAAAATATGGTACATAGTACATTAATGTTTTTTATTTTTTGGTGTGGTTCCTAACTTTAATTATCTAGAATAACAAATTTTTAGAACATACAATTTTTATTTATAATANTACATAGTACATTAATGTTTTTTATTTTTTGGTGTGGTTCCTAACTTTAATTATCTAGAATAACAAATTTTTAGAACATACAATTTTTGTTTATAATACTATAATAGAATATGAGTAATGAAAAATTAAGTTTAATAAATTTGATTACAGAGTATTAAGGTTTGAATCGATTTCAATCGCTCTTTTACAAAATTTAACAAGTAGGTTTGAGATTGTTTGGCTATAAGTTAATTTTATATTCTTGCTCATTCATTGATCATGAAAAAAATTTTATTAAATGAATTTGTTTATATGAACTCTGTAAATTGTAATTTTAGTCATTTCTAATTCATAAGTGCTTTTAGAGTGATAGTATGTTTTTTCTGTAGTAATTTTTTTTTTGGATTCTGTTAATTAATTTTTTACGTGGTGTTTGTCATGTTATGTTAGGCATTTTTATGTTAACCACATTTGTGATCCTTGAAGTCCTGTCTATGATTTCTTANAATTTTAGTCATTTCTAATTCATAAGTGCTTTTAGAGTGATAGTATGTTTTTTCTGTAGTAATTTTTTTTTTGGATTCTGTTAATTAATTTTTTACGTGGTGTTTGTCATGTTATGTTAGGCATTTTTGTGTTAACCACATTTGTGATCCTTGAAGTCCTGTCTATGATTTCTTATGGAGAATTTTTTCGTTCATGATTCACGTTTCTATATACTGTTCTCCTAGACTTGTTAATATAATCTTCAAAAAATTTCTGTGTAAATGATTAAAAAGGAAAAAAAGAAGCAAATCATGTCTTAAGTAGTTTCTGTATAATTTTTATGTGACACCTTCTTTATTAATGGGTCATGCTTTTGACTTTCAAGCTATTTTTTCTTCATTTCAGGTTTTATTTGGATTTAATTTATTTATTATTGGATTGATTGTTGGTCTCAATAAATGTCTGCATAGTTTCTGCTTATTAGATTTTTTAGAAATCTAATAAATAGGAAAGACAAAAAAAATATATGTATATGTATCACCTAAAAATTACCAATATATGGTATTAGAATTCTAGTAGAATCCGTTTGTTTAGCAAGAAAATACAAGAGAGAAAAAATTATTAAATTTTACATGTGTTTGTTTAGCATGAAATAAAAAATAATAGAAAAAATAATTTTTTCTCATGTTTAGATTTTCTCACATCTAACTAACATTTTTTTTCTTCCAAAATACACAAGAAAAAGCAAGAAAGTTGTATTCAATAACTTAACTTTCTATTTTATCCTTATTTTTATTAAAATATTCAATTAGTTATTAATTTTAAAAAAAATTGTACAAATTAGATTAATCATATAATTTGATCTAGAGATTAAGATTCGAGTCGACCTTTGTTCTTGAATTAGGTTAGGAGCCAATTTTTTTAAAATTTGAATAATAAAAATATGTTTTTCTTTTTTAGACCGAGTTAAAATACTTAAGGATAATTTAGACAATTAAAAAAAATTTCTTATAACTTTTTTTTTTCAAACAATAGAATGAGAATGTTTTAAAATTTTCTTAAAAATTTTTCATGCTAACCAAATACATGCATGAAAATATATTTTCTATTACTTTCTTTTCTTTTACTTCATTTTATACGACTTTCACTTTCCATCATATTTTTCTTGCTAACCAAACGGACCCGTAGAGTTTGTATAATTTAATGGAAAAGAAAGAATGCAATGTCATAGGGATAAAGTTTATCCATTAAGTTATAGAAATAGAATAATCTAGGTAATATTTTGATAAAGTTTATCTAGGTAGTATTTTGATAAAGTTTATATGCCAAGTCTTAGAGATAAAGTTCATCTAACTAATATTTTGGAAGTCAAATAGGTATGAAAGACAGGAAAATATATTGGTATAATTAGCTTTATAGTAATAAATAAAAGTGAAATAGAAAATCAAATATTTTTCACACATACTGACATTTATAAGTAATATAAATATTGATATAGATAAATTATTAATATTATTATTTCATATGTTTTTTACCCTTGATATTACACGTCATGAGTTTGATTTATGGAAGAGGCGATCTATAAGGCATTGGAAGTAAGTATGAGAATAGCAATAAGTTATTTGATACTCTAGAATAGCCAAAGAGACGGGTCTATCAATGTGTCAATGCCGATAGAATGGGCTACCATGGACTTCAGATACAGTTGGAGGAATGTCACAATTCTATTAAAAAATTAACAAAATCAGTCTCCATCGATCCAAGGCCAGTACTATTAAAACAATGTTTGACTTCTTAACAGACAACCAGCTTCGTTTTGCAATTAAAAGCTCAAAAGTTGTTCTTTTTCTGTATTTTTTGGGTCATGGAAAGGATATGTATGATTGTTATTTTTCAGAAATATACTGCTAGCTGTAGTCGAAGCTCGGCCACTTCTAGGTACTTCACCTATTACCATATGCAGTGCTATCTCCCTCAGTGGTCTGAAAGCTGTTCTTGCTCTGATACAGAAATTATTCATGCTCCAAAACATGCACTTGTTTTATGGTAGATTTGACATCCACCTGATTCAAATTAACATATACCTAAACGATTGCTCCCTCCATACTCAGTACCTAACTCCAGCACTTTCTGCTTCTCAAGTGCACATGAAATATATCTAACCATTTCACGATGAACTAGTCTTTCGCGTTAGAAGAGTATTATTTTTTAGATTAAATAGTTTGCTACCTTGACCGTCTCTTTTGTGAATATACTTTACAAAGCCGTCAACATGTCTTGAACATTATATATTGTGTATCTAACTTATTTGTCTATGAAGTCAGTTTATACCGACTAGAAAAACATATTGGGGATTGCGATGAATGTAAACCACATTAACAAAGTAACGAATCTTCAGAAATCAATGCCATTGGCTGAGCAAAAGAGCTGATATCAAACAGAGAAGGTTCAGTGTGTTTCCAGTTTAAGCTTTAGCTTCAATCACCTTTTTAAGGACGTCATTAAAAGCTATTCAAATCTAAACAAATCAATTCCACTGACTCACCTAAAGAAAAAGAACTGATATCAACCAAGAGAAGTGGAGTGGGCTTCCAGTTTAAGCTTTAATCACCTTTTTAATGACAGAATTATGTAACACTTCCATCATAACAACCAGCATGATTAGATATGAGGGGCCAGAACCCTTGATAAATGGGACACATATGTCAAATTTGGAAGGCATAACTAACTAGCATCAGATAGGATAGTACATGAAATATTGCTTCATCATCAGCTCTTGGACAACAGAAGCCTTCCTTTTACCCTTTCTCTTTGTACTTCTTTTTTAGTTAAGGACTTCCCTTTTATTTTCACCATACAATAATATCAGGATAGTCGTATCATGAAATTACACCATAATATCCCTATTCTCAATCATCTGATTCATATTCCACCTTAGTAGACCACCTACTGAATAACAGATAGCTTCCAGATTCATTATATCATTCTAAACAGACAGCTGAAAAAGAAAAGGTTAAATGAAAATTAACGTTTATGCAATAAATCGAGAAAAACCAGTTTATATAGGATTCTCCAAAATACAAATTAACGTTCTTTGATCAGCATGTCTCTTCATAAAAAGAACAGATTTCATCGTCCTTCTTAGTATATGATCAACTTACAGAAACATTAATCATATCCATCAATTATACAGAAATTATTGCGAGAATCTCAATTCACAGGAAGAAAACATAAAATACAATAGGGGACCAAGTCTAGTTAATANAATTTATTTATTATTGGATTGATTGTTGGTCTCAATAAATGTCTGCATAGTTTCTACTTATTAGATTTTTTAGAAANTTAATTTATTTATTATTGGATTGATTGTTGGTCTCAATAAATGTCTGCATAGTTTCTGCTTATTAGATTTTTTAGAAATCTAATAAGTAGGAAAGACAAAAAAAATATATGTATATGTATCACCTAAAAATTACCAATATATGGTATTAGAATTCTAGTAGAATCCGTTTGTTTAGCAAGAAAATACAAGAGAGAAAAAATTATTAAATTTTACATGTGTTTGTTTAGCATGAAATAAAAAATAATAGAAAAAATAATTTTTTCTCATGTTTAGATTTTCTCACATCTAACTAACATTTTTTTTCTTCCAAAATACACAAGAAAAAGCAAGAAAGTTGTATTCAATAACTTAACTTTCTATTTTATCCTTATTTTTATTAAAATATTCAATTAGTTATTAATTTTAAAAAAAATTGTACAAATTAGATTAATCATATAATTTGATCTAGAGATTAAGATTCGAGTCGACCTTTGTTCTTGAATTAGGTTAGGAGCCAATTTTTTTAAAATTTGAATAATAAAAATATGTTTTTCTTTTTTAGACCGAGTTAAAATACTTAAGGATAATTTAGACAATTAAAAAAAATTTCTTATAAATTTTTTTTTTCAAACAATAGAATGAGAATGTTTTAAAATTTTCTTAAAAATTTTTCATGCTAACCAAATACATGCATGAAAATATATTTTCTATTACTTTCTTTTCTTTTACTTCATTTTATACGACTTTCACTTTCCATCATATTTTTCTTGCTAACCAAACGGACCCGTAGAGTTTGTATAATTTAATGGAAAAGAAAGAATGCAATGTCATAGGGATAAAGTTTATCCATTAAGTTATAGAAATAGAATAATCTAGGTAATATTTTGATAAAGTTTATCTAGGTAGTATTTTGATAAAGTTTATATGCCAAGTCTTAGAAATAAAGTTCATCTAACTAATATTTTGGAAGTCAAATAGGTATGAAAGACAGGAAAATATATTGGTATAATTAGCTTTATAGTAATAAATAAAAGTGAAATAGAAAATCAAATATTTTTCACACATACTGACATTTATAAGTAATATAAATATAGATATAGATAAATTATTAATATTATTATTTCATATATTTTTTACCCTTGATATTACACGTCATGAGTTTGATTTATGGAAGAGGCGATCTATAAGGCATTGGAAGTAAGTATGAGAATAGCAATAAGTTATTTGATACTCTAGAATAGCCAAAGAGACGGGTCTATCAATGTGTCAATGCCGATAGAATGGGCTACCATGGACTTCAGATACAGTTGGAGGAATGTCACAATTCTATTAAAAAATTAACAAAATCAGTCTCCATCGATCCAAGGCCAGTACTATTAAAACAATGTTTGACTTCTTAACAGACAACCAGCTTCGTTTTGCAATTAAAAGCTCAAAAGTTGTTCTTTTTCTGTATTTTTTGGGTCATGGAAAGGATATGTATGATTGTTATTTTTCAGAAATATACTGCTAGCTGTAGTCGAAGCTCGGCCACTTCTAGGTACTTCACCTATTACCATATGCAGTGCTATCTCCCTCAGTGGTCTGAAAGCTGTTCTTGCTCTGATACAGAAATTATTCATGCTCCAAAACATGCACTTGTTTTATTGTAGATTTGACATCCACCTGATTCAAATTAACATATACCTAAACGATTGCTCCCTCCATACTCAGTACCTAACTCCAGCACTTTCTGCTTCTCAAGTGCACATGAAATATATCTAACCATTTCACGATGAACTAGTCTTTCGCGTTAGAAGAGTATTATTTTTTAGATTAAATAGTTTGCTACCTTGACCATCTCTTTTGTGAATATACTTTACAAAGCCGTCAACATGTCTTGAACATTATATATTGTGTATCTAACTTATTTGTCTATGAAGTCAGTTTATACCGACTAGAAAAACATATTGGGGATTGCGATGAATGTAAACCACATTAACAAAGTAACGAATCTTCAGAAATCAATGCCATTGGCTGAGCAAAAGAGCTGATATCAAACAGAGAAGGTTCAGTGTGTTTCCAGTTTAAGCTTTAGCTTCAATCACCTTTTTAAGGACGTCATTAAAAGCTATTCAAATCTAAACAAATCAATTCCACTGACTCACCTAAAGAAAAAGAACTGATATCAACCAAGAGAAGTGGAGTGGGCTTCCAGTTTAAGCTTTAATCACCTTTTTAATGACAGAATTATGTAACACTTCCATCATAACAACCAGCATGATTAGATATGAGGGGCCAGAACCCTTGATAAATGGGACACATATGTCAAATTTGGAAGGCATAACTAACTAGCATCAGATAGGATAGTACATGAAATATTGCTTCATCATCAGCTCTTGGACAACAGAAGCCTTCCTTTTACCCTTTCTCTTTGTACTTCTTTTTTAGTTAAGGACTTCCCTTTTATTTTCACCATACAATAATATCAGGATAGTCGTATCATGAAATTACACCATAATATCCCTATTCTCAATCATCTGATTCATATTCCACCTTAGTAGACCACCTACTGAATAACAGATAGCTTCCAGATTCATTATATCATTCTAAACAGACAGCTGAAAAAGAAAAGGTTAAATGAAAATTAACGTTTATGCAATAAATCGAGAAAAACCAGTTTATATAGGATTCTCCAAAATACAAATTAACGTTCTTTGATCAGCATGTCTCTTCATAAAAAGAACAGATTTCATTGTCCTTCTTAGTATATGATCAACTTACAGAAACATTAATCATATCCATCAATTATACAGAAATTATTGCGAGAATCTCAATTCACAGGAAGAAAACATAAAATACAATAGGGGACCAAGTCTAGTTAATACATGAACCTCCACATGCGCTGACACTCAAAGGCATATATACACAGACACGCACACACACAAGCATTCTTGTGCTTAATCACTGCTTACTCTATATATGTCCCACGTGAAGAAGGCGACGAGCACTCGGAAACCACCTCAGTTTCCACCACCCTTCTATGGTAGTTCCTATGGCAGCCGCATGCTGCACAAGTAAGTGCACCTGCTGTTCCCTCCTCCCCATTCGCCATAAACTCTCTGCATCCATCAACGGCGTATCCTCCGATGCTCGCAGCGTGATTCTTCTGGCACTCTGCATACCTTACACTCCTAATGGTGAAAGATGAATTAGTAGAACTCTTTGAAGCTTCATTTCTCTTCGAGACTGCTTGACGAGTCCTCATGTCTTCCTTTCCAATTCAATCCTTTTGAAGATTGTACCAAAAACTGTATAGTTATTCAGTTACCCAAAAGGGGGAGAGGGAGGGAGTGAGAGAAAGAGAGAACTAGTTCATNACTTTCCATCATATTTTTCTTGCTAACCAAACGGACCCGTAGAGTTTGTATAATTTAATGGAAAAGAAAGAATGCAATGTCATAGGGATAAAGTTTATCCATTAAGTTATAGAAATAGAATAATCTAGGTAATATTTTGATAAAGTTTATCTAGGTAGTATTTTGATAAAGTTTATATGCCAAGTCTTAGAGATAAAGTTCATCTAACTAATATTTTGGAAGTCAAATAGGTATGAAAGACAGGAAAATATATTGGTATAATTAGCTTTATAGTAATAAATAAAAGTGAAATAGAAAATCAAATATTTTTCACACATACTGACATTTATAAGTAATATAAATATAGATATAGATAAATTATTAATATTATTATTTCATATATTTTTTACCCTTGATATTACACGTCATGAGTTTGATTTATGGAAGAGGCGATCTATAAGGCATTGGAAGTAAGTATGAGAATAGCAATAAGTTATTTGATACTCTAGAATAGCCAAAGAGACGGGTCTATCAATGTGTCAATGCCGATAGAATGGGCTACCATGGACTTCAGATACAGTTGGAGGAATGTCACAATTCTATTAAAAAATTAACAAAATCAGTCTCCATCGATCCAAGGCCAGTACTATTAAAACAATGTTTGACTTCTTAACAGACAACCAGCTTCGTTTTGCAATTAAAAGCTCAAAAGTTGTTCTTTTTCTGTATTTTTTGGGTCATGGAAAGGATATGTATGATTGTTATTTTTCAGAAATATACTGCTAGCTGTAGTCGAAGCTCGGCCACTTCTAGGTACTTCACCTATTACCATATGCAGTGCTATCTCCCTCAGTGGTCTGAAAGCTGTTCTTGCTCTGATACAGAAATTATTCATGCTCCAAAACATGCACTTGTTTTATTGTAGATTTGACATCCACCTGATTCAAATTAACATATACCTAAACGATTGCTCCCTCCATACTCAGTACCTAACTCCAGCACTTTCTGCTTCTCAAGTGCACATGAAATATATCTAACCATTTCACGATGAACTAGTCTTTCGCGTTAGAAGAGTATTATTTTTTAGATTAAATAGTTTGCTACCTTGACCATCTCTTTTGTGAATATACTTTACAAAGCCGTCAACATGTCTTGAACATTATATATTGTGTATCTAACTTATTTGTCTATGAAGTCAGTTTATACCGACTAGAAAAACATATTGGGGATTGCGATGAATGTAAACCACATTAACAAAGTAACGAATCTTCAGAAATCAATGCCATTGGCTGAGCAAAAGAGCTGATATCAAACAGAGAAGGTTCAGTGTGTTTCCAGTTTAAGCTTTAGCTTCAATCACCTTTTTAAGGACGTCATTAAAAGCTATTCAAATCTAAACAAATCAATTCCACTGACTCACCTAAAGAAAAAGAACTGATATCAACCAAGAGAAGTGGAGTGGGCTTCCAGTTTAAGCTTTAATCACCTTTTTAATGACAGAATTATGTAACACTTCCATCATAACAACCAGCATGATTAGATATGAGGGGCCAGAACCCTTGATAAATGGGACACATATGTCAAATTTGGAAGGCATAACTAACTAGCATCAGATAGGATAGTACATGAAATATTGCTTCATCATCAGCTCTTGGACAACAGAAGCCTTCCTTTTACCCTTTCTCTTTGTACTTCTTTTTTAGTTAAGGACTTCCCTTTTATTTTCACCATACAATAATATCAGGATAGTCGTATCATGAAATTACACCATAATATCCCTATTCTCAATCATCTGATTCATATTCCACCTTAGTAGACCACCTACTGAATAACAGATAGCTTCCAGATTCATTATATCATTCTAAACAGACAGCTGAAAAAGAAAAGGTTAAATGAAAATTAACGTTTATGCAATAAATCGAGAAAAACCAGTTTATATAGGATTCTCCAAAATACAAATTAACGTTCTTTGATCAGCATGTCTCTTCATAAAAAGAACAGATTTCATTGTCCTTCTTAGTATATGATCAACTTACAGAAACATTAATCATATCCATCAATTATACAGAAATTATTGCGAGAATCTCAATTCACAGGAAGAAAACATAAAATACAATAGGGGACCAAGTCTAGTTAATACATGAACCTCCACATGCGCTGACACTCAAAGGCATATATACACAGACACGCACACACACAAGCATTCTTGTGCTTAATCACTGCTTACTCTATATATGTCCCACGTGAAGAAGGCGACGAGCACTCGGAAACCACCTCAGTTTCCACCACCCTTCTATGGTAGTTCCTATGGCAGCCGCATGCTGCACAAGTAAGTGCACCTGCTGTTCCCTCCTCCCCATTCGCCATAAACTCTCTGCATCCATCAACGGCGTATCCTCCGATGCTCGCAGCGTGATTCTTCTGGCACTCTGCATACCTTACACTCCTAATGGTGAAAGATGAATTAGTAGAACTCTTTGAAGCTTCATTTCTCTTCGAGACTGCTTGACGAGTCCTCATGTCTTCCTTTCCAATTCAATCCTTTTGAAGATTGTACCAAAAACTGTATAGTTATTCAGTTACCCAAAAGGGGGAGAGGGAGGGAGTGAGAGAAAGAGAGAACTAGTTCATTTTTGGTTCACAGAAAACCCTAACCCTAGAAGGTATTTTATAGCCAGAAACCTTCTTGGTGACTTATCTTTTGTACATTAAATTGGAACCCACCACAACCCTTTCACTGTGCTACCATTCAATCGTGCCCTTTGGACTTCACAACTGAACACTCAGGAATAGTCCTTGTAAAATGATCATTACCCGACCGCCTCTAACAACTCATTAGCATGGAATAAAGCAGGGCCGCCCCGCTTGTAATATTTTTTTTCACCGTTACTCTTATTATTACTTTTTATTATTATTATTATAAAAAATTTTATTAATGCCAAAAATTGATATTTTAAAAGAGTTCAAATGTGAAATAGTTGATAAAGACGCGAATAAATTTAAATGCAGAGTAGATATCAAAAAATTAGATATAGTGATATAGGTAGCATGTTGAAATTCAATCGGAGAAGGACAATGCATTTTTTTAAAATAATTCAAAATTATAAGAAAGTAAAACCCTCTTCGTATTAAATTAATTCTTATAATATAGAGAGAAGTATCAATATGATTCTTGTCTATATGATGTAAAATCCTAATATTATTTGAGAACTTTCCTGTGAACCCATCAGAGTTTGTCACCGGAGGGCCAGCTGGACTTTAATGCCAAAAAACTTTTTTTCTTTATCAGTGAAAATCTTTTTTAAATTGGTCAAAAAAACTTGATTACCATTGTTGTTCAAGGCAGACCCGAAGCCTTCTCAAGGTATGTTACAAGTGAGACACTCAAGAAAACCAATTCTACGAAGGTAACATTTCCTCGGAAACTAAGAGGCCTACCACTCTCAGTTCTCAAATCCCAAAATGCTAGAAGACTATGCCTTTATTTTACAATTTAACAAAGGCAACTAGACCACCCTCGCATCCTAAGAAATAGGTCACAACAAACTACATACAACTATAAAGATTTCTCCTCAGATAACTTGGTACTTGTATGTATGACCTAGATATAACCATACTCATTTGCGAATGTCCGGCCAATCCCAATAGTCGTTGGCCCCTATACTAATTAAAAGCAGTTTGTATGGGTTATATCGATATGACTTTGAACAACATTTGTCTAGAGAATAACATGACCTAAAAACGTGGATTTGTTCACTAAACTTGGCGATACCATATGACAAACAATTGATCTTCACTCAATACNGCTGTTCTTGCTCTGATACAGAAATTATTCATGCTCCAAAACATGCACTTGTTTTATTGTAGATTTGACATCCACCTGATTCAAATTAACATATACCTAAACGATTGCTCCCTCCATACTCAGTACCTAACTCCAGCACTTTCTGCTTCTCAAGTGCACATGAAATATATCTAACCATTTCACGATGAACTAGTCTTTCGCGTTAGAAGAGTATTATTTTTTAGATTAAATAGTTTGCTACCTTGACCGTCTCTTTTGTGAATATACTTTACAAAGCCGTCAACATGTCTTGAACATTATATATTGTGTATCTAACTTATTTGTCTATGAAGTCAGTTTATACCGACTAGAAAAACATATTGGGGATTGCGATGAATGTAAACCACATTAACAAAGTAACGAATCTTCAGAAATCAATGCCATTGGCTGAGCAAAAGAGCTGATATCAAACAGAGAAGGTTCAGTGTGTTTCCAGTTTAAGCTTTAGCTTCAATCACCTTTTTAAGGACGTCATTAAAAGCTATTCAAATCTAAACAAATCAATTCCACTGACTCACCTAAAGAAAAAGAACTGATATCAACCAAGAGAAGTGGAGTGGGCTTCCAGTTTAAGCTTTAATCACCTTTTTAATGACAGAATTATGTAACACTTCCATCATAACAACCAGCATGATTAGATATGAGGGGCCAGAACCCTTGATAAATGGGACACATATGTCAAATTTGGAAGGCATAACTAACTAGCATCAGATAGGATAGTACATGAAATATTGCTTCATCATCAGCTCTTGGACAACAGAAGCCTTCCTTTTACCCTTTCTCTTTGTACTTCTTTTTTAGTTAAGGACTTCCCTTTTATTTTCACCATACAATAATATCAGGATAGTCGTATCATGAAATTACACCATAATATCCCTATTCTCAATCATCTGATTCATATTCCACCTTAGTAGACCACCTACTGAATAACAGATAGCTTCCAGATTCATTATATCATTCTAAACAGACAGCTGAAAAAGAAAAGGTTAAATGAAAATTAACGTTTATGCAATAAATCGAGAAAAACCAGTTTATATAGGATTCTCCAAAATACAAATTAACGTTCTTTGATCAGCATGTCTCTTCATAAAAAGAACAGATTTCATTGTCCTTCTTAGTATATGATCAACTTACAGAAACATTAATCATATCCATCAATTATACAGAAATTATTGCGAGAATCTCAATTCACAGGAAGAAAACATAAAATACAATAGGGGACCAAGTCTAGTTAATACATGAACCTCCACATGCGCTGACACTCAAAGGCATATATACACAGACACGCACACACACAAGCATTCTTGTGCTTAATCACTGCTTACTCTATATATGTCCCACGTGAAGAAGGCGACGAGCACTCGGAAACCACCTCAGTTTCCACCACCCTTCTATGGTAGTTCCTATGGCAGCCGCATGCTGCACAAGTAAGTGCACCTGCTGTTCCCTCCTCCCCATTCGCCATAAACTCTCTGCATCCATCAACGGCGTATCCTCCGATGCTCGCAGCGTGATTCTTCTGGCACTCTGCATACCTTACACTCCTAATGGTGAAAGATGAATTAGTAGAACTCTTTGAAGCTTCATTTCTCTTCGAGACTGCTTGACGAGTCCTCATGTCTTCCTTTCCAATTCAATCCTTTTGAAGATTGTACCAAAAAGTTATTCAGTTACCCAAAAGGGGGAGAGGGAGGGAGTGAGAGAAAGAGAGAACTAGTTCANACTAATTTAATCAGTCTCATAAAAATGAGACTGTAGTATTAGTCAGTCTCATAAAAAAGATGTGAGAATTGCCTGCGGAACTTATCTCTATCTTATGATGCAATACTGCCCNACTAATTTAATCAGTCTCATAAAAATGAGACTGTAGTATTAGTCAGTCTCATAAAAACGATGTGAGAATTGGCTGCGGAACTTATCTCTATCTTATGATGCAATACTGCCGNTAATATTTTTTTTCACCGTTACTCTTATTATTACTTTTTATTATTATTATTATAAAAAATTTTATTAATGCCAAAAATTGATATTTTAAAAGAGTTCAAATGTGAAATAGTTGATAAAGACGCGAATAAATTTAAATGCNTAAATTGGAACCCACCACAACCCTTTCACTGTGCTACCATTCAATCGTGCCCTTTGGACTTCACAACTGAACACTCAGGAATAGTCCTTGTAAAATGATCATTACCCGACCGCCTCTAACAACTCATTAGCATGGAATAAAGCAGGGCCGCCCCGCTTGTAATATTTTTTTTCACCGTTACTCTTATTATTACTTTTTATTATTATTATTATAAAATTTTTTATTAATGCCAAAAATTGATATTTTAAAAGAGTTCAAATGTGAAATAGTTGATAAAGACGCGAATAAATTTAAATGTAGAGTAGATATCAAAAAATTAGATATAGTGATATAGGTAGCATGTTGAAATTCAATCGGAGAAGGACAATGCATTTTTTTAAAATAATTCAAAATTATAAGAAAGTAAAACCCTCTTCGTATTAAATTAATTCTTATAATATAGAGAGAAGTATCAATATGATTCTTGTCTATATGATGTAAAATCCTAATATTATTTGAGAACTTTCCTGTGAACCCATCAGAGTTTGTCACCGGAGGGCCAGCTGGACTTTAATGCCAAAAAACTTTTTTTCTTTATCAGTGAAAATCTTTTTTAAATTGGTCAAAAAAACTTGATTACCATTGTTGTTCAAGGCAGACCCGAAGCCTTCTCAAGGTATGTTACAAGTGAGACACTCAAGAAAACCAATTCTACGAAGGTAACATTTCCTCGGAAACTAAGAGGCCTACCACTCTCAGTTCTCAAATCCCAAAATGCTAGAAGACTATGCCTTTATTTTACAATTTAACAAAGGCAACTAGACCACCCTCGCATCCTAAGAAATAGGTCACAACAAACTACATACAACTATAAAGATTTCTCCTCAGATAACTTGGTACTTGTATGTATGACCTAGATATACCCATACTCATTTGCGAATGTCCGGCCAATCCCAATAGTCGTTGGCCCCTATACTAATTAAAAGCAGTTTGTATGGGTTATATCGATATGACTTTGAACAACATTTGTCTAGAGAATAACATGACCTAAAAACGTGGATTTGTTCACTAAACTTGGCGATACCATATGACAAACAATTGATCTTCACTCAATACTAATTTAATCAGTCTCATAAAAATGAGACTGTAGTATTAGTCAGTCTCATAAAAACGATGTGAGAATTGCCTGCGGAACTTATCTCTATCTTATGATGCAATACTGCCCTTTTTGTGAGGAGGTAAAATACATTTGCATTTAGATTTTTTCTATTGTAAATTTCACTCAACAACTGATCACTCATTTTGTATTGACAAAAGTAAAACTTATGTAAAATAAGTATCAATTAAATCCAGGACAAATGATCTATCATTGTAAAAAATTGAAAAAAAAGTATATTACAAAAGATCCAATTCCGTTTCACATTGAACCGAAACGATGGCAACTAACCGCAGTCAAAGGAATGGAAGTAGGTTTGCACTTACATCAATCATTCATTAGCTTTGGTTTTTCCCTTTGCTTCTTGTGGTTATATATTTGTGTATAGCCGTTCTATTTTTGGCGAAAACACATGTTGAGGAACCTCAATCATATATCAATTCAACAATGAACTGTGTTGTCGCCATTTTGGCTACTCTTAGATGCCAATATGGCGTTCACTACTTGTTGACATGCATCCACTTAAAAGTGATGTGTTGCTAACAAGCTGCTCTTAGCTGCCATCGTCTGTTGACAAACTAAGAATGAACATGACGTTATATATAGCCCATAACTAACATGCAGTATTTTAAATGTGCTTTGACACTTGACAGTATAGATACCCTTTTATGGTCAATATTACCAGCATGAAATGGGTGAAGAGGTGAGCGAGTGACCGAGCAGTAAGGCTCATTCCCACCAGCACGTGTTTGTGGCCGCAATGGCCGTCTCAAATGGTATTTAATCTATGATAGTATTTGATGGTGCAAACTAACGCGGTTGAACAGAGTACATGGGATCAAAAGTGAATCTAGATTGTCAACTTCATAATGATAGAGATGAAGTGTTTCTTAGAGGGTAAGAGAATTTACACAGTAAAAATATAATGATTTACCAGTTCTGGAACTCGGTTAACCCACTCTCTAATGGAGGTTCTTGCTCCTTTATTTTTACTCTTGATTACTCGAATGTATTACAGTACAATACATGATCTAATTAGGATTTTTTCTAGGGGCCTTCTTCTTGATGAGGCGTTACATAGTATTTATAAGACTGCTCTCTATTCTGTGAGATTTCAGCCGAGATCTTTGTCAATTATTCATGGGCTCCTCCTTGATTTTAGAAGAGAATCTTGGTTGGTTGAGAGTTTCATGCATTGGGCTCAATTTTCTCAGTCACCCAGCTGTTTCCTAGTCGGTTCTGCTACGACCTCCCCAAGGGTAGCTCTACCCTTGGTTCTCTGAGTTCTCCGTATCTTTTCTGACCTCCTGATCTGATCTCCTTTCTTGAACTCACAGTTAGGGTTTGTTTGAAGTATCATCAGTATTACTACTACACGAAAAAAAAATCTTCAAAACACGTTTTTTTGTGACAATGAGCACCGTCGTTGCAAAAAAAAATTGTCTTAAAAGACTAATTCTTGTAGTAGAGTGAAGAATTTTTTTTTTCTCTTACTCGTTAAAAATTGTCCAATTTATGTGTATTCTCTTTGGAATGATTGTGATGCTGTGCTTATATAACTGAAGCATCAGTGGAATGCATTGGTTAAGTGCAGGCCGAAACCAGCCCTTTCTTAATGCATCTCGGTAGGAAAGGCAACCAGATAAAAACGATTGTGGCAATCGTAAGGCTAACACGTCATTGTCACATCAATAATTTACTTACCCACATTTCGACCTACATGTAGTCATATTTAATTGGAGCTGTGTCATCCTTAAGTCATGCATAATCAAATGTGGTTGGATTTATATTGTGTTTGGTCAGATTCATGTTAACTTATTTCTTAAATCAGTTCAAAAAAAACACTTATTTCTTAAATAAGTCTATTTAGTCATAGCAGTCATGACACAAATTCATTAAGACTAAATGTACTTGTATAATTAATCATTTTGTGTCAGATTGGGATTGTATTAAGGCATTTCAGCTCTAATTATATGCCCCATGTTTCTCATGTTCAACGGGAGTTCAATTTGATTGTTCAATGCACTCCAAAAGCAACTAACATCTTACCATCATCGACACTTGGTTTGGTACAGCGGGTATGTGACATTGACGGGTTAGATTTATTTTGGCATTTACATTACACCCTTTTTTTTGCCATTTTTAGTTGTAGTTAAGCCCATAGTTTGGTCCAGAAAAGCCTCTTCCATTCTATTGCATCAAATTGGAACCAAGTGTGAAGAGTACCTACGTCCCTTTTTTTTTTTTTTTTTTAAGTATTACGATTAGGGTGTTTGAGCCAATTTACATGCACCTTTACTAATTATTCAAGTCGCATGACTAGACATTGCTACAAATTTCCAAAACTTATAGTCCTTTTTGCACCTTTCCCAATCACTGCCTAAAATAGGAGTGAATCCCTTCTACTAGACTATCTTTTAATTTCCTAAAAACAAATTAGATCATCCAAAATATATTGATGACAATTTATAGGATATCAATTGAATTTATTATAGCGGATTCATAATTGAGACAAAGTGTAACAGACAAAATATGAATCCCAAAACCCAGAAGTTAATGTGGAAAAAAATAAGTTGCTTAGTTTTTTTAATTAAAATGTTCTTTCAATCCTTTTGCTAAGAATATGTTAATTGTCCAACTGAAAGGGCCCGAGAAAAAACTTTAATAGTAGTTCATGTAGTAACAAAAACGAACTATAAATTTAGATGTCCTGAGTTTGAATATTGACAATTTATTGGAATCAAATCATGAGAAGTTTATCCCTCATGAATTCTCTAATCCCAGCGTGAATAATTTGTCTTTGATTGAACCAAAAAAAAAATTAGTTAAGGTGCACATAAATTGATTCAAGCACCCCGATCATTGAAATAAAAAGCGCTGGTTCTTTATTTACAAATAGGTAGGTAGATTTCTAGGGGCAGACACCCAAACAGGCACACCCACATGGGGTTCAACACACTTGTGTATTCTTTTCTAGATTTCTAGGGACACACACTTGTGTATTCTTTTTTCTTGGCTGACAATTGGGGTTCAACAGTAAAATTGATGGAGATCAATAATTTTTGAAAAAAAAAATTTATGTATGCCTTTACACTACTAGTACACAAACACATATTCGACACATGTTTTCAAATTACACGAGGCAGATGACTCAAAAAAGCAAACCAAACTCGTCTATTTAATTAAATATAATGCTACCCAAGAAAGTAGACTCATGTGCCACAAAAACAGAAAATAGAGTAACCTGCATTTAGTGCAGTTGGTTTGCAATGTTTAAAAGTTGTTAATATAGCATGTCACGTTTACATGCCACATTCGCGTATGAAAAAAGTGTGTAAAATTTGTGTTCATAGGGTATATAATTTCTTTTGCAATCTAGAGATTAAGTCAATTCTAGAACAATTCGGTTGAACACCTTGTCCCAAATAATGAAATGTATGTGTGTGGGCTCGTGTGTGTGTGTGTGTGTGTGTGGGCTCGTGTGAGAGAGAGAGAGAGAGAGAGTTAATCTGTTTAACTAAAGAAAAGAAGGCAATTAACCACCATTGATAGTAGATTTGGGGATTTGACAAGGACCTAATGTACATAATGATTGTGTTTACAGGAGGATAATGAAAGATGAGGCATTTTGCTTCTCAACAACCCAACCCTGATTGTGAATCCCACAGAAGAAAAAGCTTAGGGTTATTGGCTTTGGGGACCATTTCAAAAGTATCTTAGGCTCTTAAAAAACACTTTTTCCTTTAGCATTTGTGATGAAATTGACATAAAAAAAATCACCAAAACAAGAAACTAATTAATCACATTCTCTATGTGCAAAATGAAATGGAAATGTTTACTTAAACAAGGAAATCTATTGTTGATTGATGCAACTTGACTTACATGACTTCATGGTATTTTGCATAATCACTGTGTGAGAGACGCTTTTACAACTTCATTCTTAAAGTAGATGTATGGACACCTACTTAGCTGGCCAGGTGGGCCCATCCTCTTCAGTGATGTAACAAGGGCATCACATCTTCGGGCGGAGGAGAATGCAATGTATCGAACATCGGTTGAGCAAGTGGTGTTATACAAGCGTACTCATAAAGAATTAGACAGTTTTTCACCTACCAGATTAATCCTCTGGACTGTAAAACCGTGACAGCATATATCTATATTTTTTATCTCTCACATATTTTCTCCCCAAAATCCATCTCATCCTCCCTCACTTCACCCGTCACTCGAGAAGCCACTCTTTTTTTTTTTTTTAACTGTATCGTGCATTTAGGCACGAGGTTCCCCTAATGAGTCAATATAATTCTTGATACAACGAAAAACTCACCTAATAGGTTGTTGAGCGGTAATAACAAAGTTTCTTCTTGCATATTTATATATGCAGAAATCAAAACCTGCACAATTTCTTTTCCCTACCCCACCATCAACACTATGTACTCATGCCCAAAAATAAAAAGAACACTTAATATCAGCGTTGTTAAATTCGATCTGACCTAATAACTTAGTGATTCAGTGCATAAAACAGATTGGATCAATATTAGATCATTTTTGCAACAAATCAATCAAGGCCTGCTTGATTGACTAGTCGATTTACCTAATGGAGTGATCCATTGACCCGGTGACTCGTTGTCGTCGTCGGTTCTTTTACTAGAACTAGATTGAGTGTCCGAGCTCCTTACCAGCGTAGGAGTAGGGTGAAAAGGCTGGGCCTTGAGCCTATGAGGCTCCTCCGCCATGTTACTGTTTGGGCCAAAACTCACTGAACACTTACGGAGGATGATTTCTCATACACGACAGGTTTTGAATGCTGGCCCATAATATACCCAATGAAAAAAACTTGGGTAAGTATCATAGATACCATCCCAATTATGCCCCCGACGCTAAATGCCTCGTCAACTTTCAATTGTCTAAATTGAATCCCTAGACTACATAAACCATGGTAATCGGCTGCTTTGGTCCAACATCTCATCAAGTTTATTATTATACGATGACACCATGTTACAATGATGATGTGATGTCACTATTACACTGAATATTTACTTGTGAATGAAAAATCAGTACCCGAAATTAGACTTAGCATTATTTGCTACATAACGAGGCAAATTCGATTTCAGCCCCATTATTTCTGAGTCCTGTCCGATCTTAACATGGAGAAGTTAGTAAAATTGTGCAATTCCCACAAAGTAATCGTGTGTATATATATATAGATGTATATTGAAAAATCATAGGATCGATTCCTCGAGCCTTGTCATATTGCACACTCAATGCGCGTTTGAGTTGTCGAAAGAATATTGAAAAATCATTTAAGTTATCTGGCCAAAGGGACTGTCTTGGACATGGTATTTCATGAAATGCTTATGTTCTTCCGACGCCTTTACAGTACGGATTAGCCGCATGTTCAGCATCGAACTAGTGCTAGTTGTAGAGGAATCAAAACACTTCACATGTACGCCTTAAAGACTAACCTACCGATTTCAAGGCAATTCCTGCCCACATATTTTCCACAATTTTAATAAAAAAAAAAAAAAGGGGGTCACCAGGGAGAAAGTGCGAGAGCAAGTTCCTCTTGAGAAAACCAAGCATATGTCATGTGATATAGTAATATCATCAGTTTTTTGTATGCAAGACAAGATTGTGTGTATTTGATCGTTTCGAAATCCTCCAATATGATGGAAGGCTAGTGCAGATCCTCCCCATTCCCTAACGCATGGGGTACGATCCTTCTCTGGCCTATTTGATGTTTGAGTAATCCTTTTTTGACCTAAAAAACGTATTTACTTTGGCGATCTAATAATATGTTAATTGATATGATTTCGATGAAAAAGTTTTACATTTATAGTTATAATAATACTACTGGGCAATGTCAACTAACATATTATTAAATCAACAAACTAAATCAAATTTTTTTATCTCAATAGCATTCCTCTCGATGTTAAACCATCATGGTTGGGCTTATAGTCCTTATTTTCATTTCAATTTACAAGTTTGGAACATTATAAGAATTACTAAGACTGGCACTTTCTTTTCTTGTCAATGTTATGCATAAGTCTTTGGTTAGAGGTGTTCAAGCCAGCATACGCACATCTTAATTAATTCCTTTCCCAGTCTGATAAAAAATAAGTTATTCACATCAAAATTAAGATATTTATGAGGGTTAAATCCCTTAAGATCTAACTTCAAGAGATTGCAAAAACTAAACTTATAAAGTCTGAGTTTACAGCTCACAGCCCCCGTTCCTGTAACCACTTGTTGGACGCCAGTAATTATATACATGGATAAGCCTTGGTCTCAAGTTTCAACTTGGCTTTTCAGATTGCTGTAGACTGAAGAGAGAAATAATGGCCATGATGAATCTCAGATAATTTGAATGTCATCTTCTTTTTTGTCAGCAGATAATTTGAAGGTTTCAAATAGCCCAAAGTTCTTATAATTTAACATTCCAAATCAATTAATTAGCCTAACAATGTGCCATTTCCTATCTGTTTAACACTAATTAAAGAGACAAGGTAATTCCTATCAGGCCATGGAGTATAAAACATTCATGTAATTGAATTGTTAAGGGCTGGAATTAAAAAGAAAGAAAAGATACAATCGGTCACAAAATCTCAGTAATAATAATCATATTTATCTAAAACAAATTTGTAGTTTCATCAAATGAGAAGTCAATCAAATCTTCTTTCCCTTGAACAACACCTTCATCAAACAACCAATTCTCAAGCATGGACAATCGTCCAAATTCAATGGCAGTGGGATCTGGTTTGCTTTCACCTTGGAAGAGACTAGCCTCAGGAGACAAAGATTGAGAAAAATCAGAATTTGAGGAGTCAAAAGACTCAAAACCAAACCGCGATTTAAATGCCTCACTGGACATAGAATCAGTCACACCATTATCGATGGAAAGCTGAGTACTTGAAGATATAATTTTCTCAGCCTTTGGCTTCATCCATCCTTGGAGCAATCTAGCAATGTTCTCAGTGTTTGATGCATAGGCACATGCTTGGCTTGGTTTATTATAACAGTAATACCCATTAGAGGGCTTCAGTTCAGGTACAAGGCTCGGGTTGTCCAGTGACAAGGCATTATTTAGGGCTCGTTTGGCAGTGTGGACATCAGTTTGGAGCCTCCTCTCCCACTGACCTCTGGAAATTGAGTGAGAAGTACTTGATAATCCATCTTCAGAGTGATCATTGGAGCCAGTTTGAAGCTTTCTGAGCTTCTTCTTCATATGGGTATTCCAATAGTTTTTAATGTCATTGTCTGTTCTCTCTGGTAGATAAGAAGCTATTGCAGCCCATCTGAAGCAAAGATATATATGACATCATTTAGGGATGTGGGACAATAACATTTAACGAAGTTTCTGTTGCCCTATCTTACAATACATGAATACTTGCAGGAATCACATCATAGAGAGAGAGAGAGAGAGATTACTTGTTGCCCAAAAGGGCTTGAAGCTCGATTATCATTTTCTCCTCATCATCTGTGAAGTTACCCCTTTTAATCCCGGGCCTAAGGTAATTAGCCCACCTAAGCCTACAGCTCTTACTGCATCTACTCAACCCTGAAAGAACCACATAGAAAAAAGACAACTTGAGTGATCTTTTGCACATTAAATCTAACCCAACACAGTGCAATTGATGCAATAGAAAGAAGGCCATTATTGAATAAAATCATCAAATCAAAAACAATACAAACAAAAATTAAAATGCGAAACTATTCAGAAGAGAGATTTGTGACCTGTAGTAGTAGGAACAGCCCTCCAATTCCCAGGACCATGTTCTTGAATGTATGTGACTAACATTATGTCTTCCTCAGGAGTCCATGGACCTTTCTTCACTCCCACTTTATCACAGCATGGCGGTCGACCCATATGCCGTTAGCTTATTTCTCTCTCCTATGAGTCTCCGTAGCTCCTCTGTACCCAATTGTATGTTCCTATTCTTCTCTATGGCTTTATTTATTTTGCTTCGCCTCTTTGTTTCTTCTTAGAAAAGCCTGAGAAGACAAGGGTCTAAGGAAAAGGTTTTCTTTTATAGAATGGAAATAAGAAATCTAAGATGTGTGAGAAGTACGCTGACCTAAAAGAAGCAAAAGGATACCCGAAGGGTCAAAGGTCACAGCAAGAGCATTTACTCCATGGCTAGCTAAAGTCAGCTGTGTCTGTGCCTCTTCTCCCTCACCAAAACCGCGTGGCATTCAATGTGGTTGCACTTATGAATCGAGTAAAACTCGTAATCTACACAGAAAGTGGCACATTATTGGAACATAAACTATCTAAGTCTTTTTGCCAAAAAAAAAAAACTATCTAAGTCTGATACGACTCCATCGATTCTGTCAACCCTTCTCTTGCATGCCTTTGATTTGTGTCTGATGATAGAGGATAAAAATGTTCACCATATGTTAGAGTTACATTAATACTTAAGTTCTGCGTATCCAAAACGTTCAGTACTAAAATTAATTTTCGTACTTCCTTTTCTTATAAATCACTGAGACTGCTATAGGCTCCCTCAAATTTAATTCGAATTCAACCCACAAAAAATGGGCTTGAGTTGAGTTTGGGCAGAAAAACATCAACCCACGTTGAATTCGGGCAGTACCCGGGTTGAGACCTCGGGTTATCATGTTCAACAAGAATATATAAATTGGACTCAACCCGAATTCCTAATCGTCTTCAACCCGAATATATATAAATTGGGTCTATAGGGGATTTATCCGCGCGTTTGGGATGTCCTCTCCCCACGGAAGGATTTTGGTTGACCTGGCTTCACTAAGTAGTGATCGGTCTCACCTCCGAAAATCCAGAGGGGCTCAATATCATCATGAAAGAACGACCTCCCCCAAAGTCCTTCAAACTAATTAGCCTGCAACTCTCTCCCTCAAGGAGCCGTTCCTTTGGACATTCAATCAAGCATCGTGGCATGTTTATCGACACACTGGTGTAGAGTTGCAGTACAGTACTTGACACAGCTACAAGCTTATAGATGGTTCGGCGTTATGAACAAACTACACATCACTCACCGTGAAAGTCATCTTCGCCTATCGTTATGGGGTTGTTGCAAAGTCTGAACCCAAGGTGGTCTTGACCAATCGAGTCAAAGAATGAGTGTTTATGGGAGTGAGAAGGTCTTAGGCTTATACTACTTAAAATCCACTCGGCTCGTGACAAGTTATTCAATTGCTCAGACTTAGAAAATCCATGTGCTTGGTCGGTACATTACCCAGCAGTGGACTCGAGCACCTACTCACTGATAATCGCTCGAAGTGTCTCTCTGCTATGTAGACAGCGAGAAGTTTGAGATTCAAAGAAGCATGTCGCCCTCAAACCATGGACCAGTGTTTGGACTTTTATGAGTGATGCTCTTCTACCAAAGTTATCTCTACCCATGAAGGAGGGTCAGGCCTCGGCAGTGAGCATATTTAGGATGTCATTGTCATTACAAGATGTCGCAAGAATCTACAAGCAGCTGCTCGTCATCTATATTTGCCGATCGAATTTGATGAATCCAAAGATAAGTGCATTTCTCACATGTTTCAACCGAGTTCGAATAATACTTTTTTCGTTACTTAATGATGTATATGATTGTTTCCCATATTTGTTTCTTAAAATGCGCCTGTACATATAATAGAGAAATTATGGGATACATGTCTTGGCATGGCAACTATGTCCGGCCACCCGTGGAACTCTTGGATACTACCCCGAAGAATTATGGGGTCAAATTGTTTTTTTTTTATGTTTGCCTTTTGCCATAGAAACAAACCAAAAGTCAGTCGTTGTAACTAAGAAGGAAGGGGGTTGGCAAATCACTCGGGGCGTGGTTCAACATCTCGAGATCGACTAGCTCATCTATCCGAGCCACCATTTGTCAAAATAAATGGGTTCTATTTCCACTACAAGCCCAAGTAAATGAGGGCCCATGAAAATAAAAAATTCTAGTGGGCATTGTCACGAAGCGATTCCCACCCAGAGAAAGCTAAGGCCGAAACGAACCTTCGGTGATGCCCCCAAGCCTACAAGGACAATGACATGATTCCTGAGGAGGTTGTCTTTGATGCAAGAAAGGCAACACCACATCCGCAACGATCGGCACACAATACAATATTAAAAACGCTAGCAAAGCCCGATCACAAACAACAGGCGAACAAAAGATCCGCGCTGCCCGAAGTAAATTTGGTGTCGTTTGATCTAGCTAGCCCGATGGTGGGGGGGCATATCCCAAAGTGACAATGGTCTCGGGGCATTTGGTCCACACAAGGAAATCTAGAAGTTGAGTTTCCAAGGTGGTCGGCCTCACCTATGAAAAAGAGACATTGTTTGGTCTTTCCCTTGAGTGTTCTTTACAAAGGACAACACCGTATTTGGGTTTCAATCATAGTCACCAAGAAAACTACGAGCAGAACTATTTCTTGAACTCACTTTAGCAAAGGTGATTCTTACAAACCACGCCGAGGATATCACAATACATGAAAGCCCAAATCAACTACTTGACTCAGTAGGTTCTTACACCCGAACGTCATAAAGTGTGGCGACCAAAAGGTGTTCAGTTTTTCGTCTATGGGCTGTCGAACTATCATTGAGGATTGCTATGATTCTTTTGACCAATGTTGCACTCGATCTCTAATTCTTTAGAAGACAATGAAGTGGTTATCAACAATGAAGAACCAACCATAACGATCTTAACGCAAGGCCCATTGACTTCAGTGCACCAAGCACGAATGCAAAGGGGCTTTAGACACAGAATTTGACACATGATAGTTCACTAAAGGCATGAATCATGTCAAGAAAGTGGGAGAACCAAGCCAACTCCTCAAATGACATGATTGGCTTGTAATGTTTTCAGGCTCTCATTAAGAAATGGTTATTACATCACCAAGAGGATGGTCATTGCAACTTCTTAAAAGTGGTTGGTCAATCCATAACTGGTTTTCTCTCACCGAGCAACCAAGAACTATTGTTGAGTGATATCACAAGCATGATAATGGGGGACACAATGTGGGCTCTGGGTCCTAGAAACGGGTAAGCCTTTGCTCGGCCAAAGCACCAAAAGTCCTGATGTAGGCATAAAACCTCTCAAGGATGGGTTCAAAAATCTGAATTTGGGAGTACTCTTTGCTTAGGGAGGTAACACGAGATTTGCGCTCGGTCGTTAGGGGCATAGCCCCGAGGGGTGTAAGACTCCACCCTTGGAGCAACACCCTCAAAGTTCAACACGAGCCTGGCGTTTGGTCGTTAGGGGCATGGCCCCGAGGGGTGTAAGACTCCACCCTTGGAGCAACGCCCTCAAAATTCAACACGAGCCTAGCGCTTGGTCGTTAGGGGTACAACCCCGAGGGGTGTAAGACTCCACACTCGAAGCAACGCCCTCAAAAGTTTAAAAAGCCTTGCACTCAGATCATTAGAGGCATGGCCCCGAGGGGTGCATTTTCATGATGTTATGAGCTTAGAAATCAAGATTCAATTCGACAAGGTACGCTTTTATTTATTTCAATTAAATGTCAATTGAACATGATAAGAAAGGGCAAGAGTCAACGCCCAGTTGACCATCAAACTTGGGACTGTCGAGACCAAGGGACAGATATGTTCGGGCCTTATTTTATGGGTATTCTAAAAGAGCCAAGATTATTCGGTCCCTCTTCAGAGGATCCGGTGTATTCGGTATTTCTCTACAAGGATATATTTATTTTGATCTTTCTCAAGATTCAAGGTTATTTGGTCCTTCTTCTAAGGGCCAACTATTATTGTTCTCTTTAGGCTCGTTCATGCTCGACGTTTGTTGCATTCGATTTAGTAACCCTCCTTGGGGTTCTGATATTGTTATCTTCGTTGGAGTTGGATATGGAGCACCTATGGGTATTCTATTCGGGATGTAAATCTCTCTAGCAGACATTAAAAAACTATCTTCGATATTCCTTGAGCCGTTCAGTAAAGGACTTCATTATTACTCTACCTCAAGGGATAGATGTGTTCAAGGTCTCTTTATCAAGTCCCTCGTCAAGAAACTCACGTATTGAGGCTTTCTACATAGAGACCTTCTCTCAGAGATCAAGATAGTTCGGTCATGTTGTGGGGACACAGTGTATTCAGTCAATCAAGAATCAAATTTATTCGATCCTGCCTTGGACTCATTTGGTTTATCTTTGGAGGCTAAAGTTATGTGGTCTCTAATCAAAGGATCAACAACATCTATTATTGATATCTGCCGGACATATTTGGCTTGGACAGTGTCTCATGATCGTCTCATTTATGACCCGATAATTACTTATCGTACTCAGGATTCAATTATACTCATCCCTCGGATTTGATTGTGGTCATCCTCTTTTAGACTTGGATATTATTGTTTCTTTAGATAGGTATGAACCAACTATGGTTGTCTTATATAAGATTCGTCTTTCTCCAACGACATCTTATAATTATATTTGGGATTCTATTATTTGGCCCTTCAATGAGACATCTCATTATTGCTCGGCGTAAAAGATTTCTTGTATGATATTCGGCCTGTGCGTGTATTATTATTTATGGTATTCGGTCTCCGTGCTTGCTTGATAGCATATAGTGGGTCTCGACATGTCTCTCCCAAGGCGTACATTACCAAAGAGGATGCGAATATTATCCCCGAAGACATGAATATTTCAAGTAGCTCCCATCTTTTTCCAAGGGCGACAAAAGAAAATGAAAGCTGGGGTGCAGTTGGCAGGACATTTTTGTCAAGTGGGTCCACCAGCCCCACTCCCAATGAACAAATTGACATATATCATAAGTGAGACCCATTACAATAAATAATGGCAGGTAATAAGTGTTTTGGTAGTCTAGTCTATGTCTATTTCCCTGCATTGGTGGTTGTACAGGCTATGGTAAGGAGCTTTTTAATCTTCTCTATATATACGGGTGAATGACCCAAGAAAAAGGGGGGTCTCAAGTATGAGCACCTCGGCTCCATACTCCACACATATATTTTATCATTTCCTTAATTTTATACACTAGCATATTCATGTGTTGATCGCGATACTGACTTAGGCATCGCAGGGGCCTCCCCTGGCTCAACGCCGGAGGTCCTTCTAACCTCTTTCTGTCTTGCAACTCACGGATTTGATTATACTTGAAGACTAGGGGCGCTCCTCAAGATATCTCAAACTATTGCAGGATTTATCCCATGTAGGGCCCAACCCAAATTTTAAATCAAGCTCAATCCGAACATATTTAAAAATAAATATATAAATGAATATAGCAATATAACTTACAAGTTAAAACACTAGGGGTCAATCTTCTATTTCTGTCTTATGTTAAAAAATTGGCTATTATGTTTTTATGTTTAACATTAATTTTTATACTTTAAATACTATGGTCTTAATGCTAAACATTTTATTGAAATTGTTGATTGTTATTTTAAGTGAATACTATGTAGTATGTACCATGTTTAGAACAACAAAATAATTTTGGGCTTGAATAAACATAATTCGAATTCTAACACAAAATGAGCCCGAATTACGTAACTTGAACTCAAATTCTAACTTGAAATTTGTCCGAATTACGTAGCCCAAATTTAATGAACCTATTATCAAAGTACCGCACTTTTGAACTTATTTACCAAACTACGATACTTTTTGAAAGCGGATTCAATAATTCCGCTTTTAATAGAAAGAGGATTCAATAACTCCGCTTTTATTAAAAGCGGATTCAATAACTCCGTTTTTGTTAAAAAGCGGATTCAACGACCCCGCTTTTGACCCCTTTTTTTTTTTTAAAATGTGGACAAATCTATTGGTCTCCCTCGCTTACAATCCTCTATACCATTTTTCCTCATTCTTTACCAAAACCCATCTCTAAAAACCCTCAAAATCTTTCAAAACCAACCATGATTTGATCTATCAACACAATTGGGTTGGTGGTGGAAGTGTTTGGTTCTTCACGGTGCTGGGTTTGGTTGATTCGCGGTGGTGATGGTTGTTCAACATTGTTCTGCTCTAGTGTTTGGTGCTTTTTGAAGAAGAGGGCTCAAGAACAAAACCCTTCACTGCTCTTGGGATGCTTTGTATTGTGAAGAAGAACATTGGAAGGAAGTGAGAGAGAACGGTTTTGAGGAAGAAGAAGAAGAAGAGAGCTATTACAGTGACTATATAAGCCCCAAATCTCTATTGTTTCAAGAACATGATTTATTGTGGGAAGAGGAAGAGTTGTCTTCTTTGTTCTCAAAAGAACAGAAAAATCCTCTATATAATAGCTTTCAAACCGACTCATCATTGGCTGAGGCTCACCGAAAAAAAATCCATGGAAGTCGTCACCAACAAAACAGTGGAAGTCGAAGACCGTGAAAAGCGTGTTTAATAAACACGCTTTTCACAAAAAACATAACAAGCATGTTTATAAAACACGTTTTTCTCATTGGCCAAAAATTTTATTTTCGCATAAAAGCGGGGTTGTTGAATCCGATTTTTTACAAAAGCGGGATTATTGAATCCGCTCTTAAAAAGTGCCGGAAATTGGTAAATAAGTTCAAAAATGCCCTACTTTGATAAATTTGTTTGAAAAGTGCAGTATTTTGGTAATAGATTCAAATTTAACCTGAGCTCACCTGAATTAAACTTGAGCAATACTTTGATTGAATACTTCGGGTTGAGGTCGAATTAAAGTTAAAATTAGGATTAAATATTATACACTTAGAATTAAGCTAGGTCAACCACTCAATTCACCCAACCCACCCAAATTGCACCCTTATAAATCACAAGCTCACACTTGGAAAGTTGTGTTACTGTATTATTTTATTTTATTTTATTATTTAACCGATCAAAAACTATAAAAAAAAAAAAATTAATCAAAGATCTAAGGTTGAGATTTTTTTATTTTTTTATTTGGTAACCTATCTGTTAGTGTTATCCATTTAGCATAGACGTGTACAACGAGAGGCTATTTGGTAAGGGATTATAAGGCTTGACAAGATGAATTTAAAAAAAATAATCTAATAAATCTCCAAATTTTATATTTGGATTGAAAATTCAAACCTAGTTTTCCAAACTCGGTCGTACTTATTTCGAATATTAAACTCATGATCATGGGTTTGAAAAGATAAGTTAAGGGATTAAGGATATAAAATATAATTATACCCTTTAACATAAATATGAATTGAATTAGTCAAGGATAAAATAATTATTTAAAAGACAAATAGTTGTTAATAATAATGATATATACGTAGGTTCTACATGTATATGTGTTTCATACTAAACATGAATATGAATCGAATTTAATATTAAATTTCATCTTTATAAAAAAAAAATTAATTTATAAAAATTTAAAAAAATAAATTCAAATCTTTCCCTAAAATTCATTCAAAAAACCCTCTGTTTGATTTGAGGATGATCCGAGATTCCCATGCTCGAGTCAGGTGTTTGTTTGGACTCATTAGATGCGTAGCCGATCAAATGGTTGAACACACGTCTACTGAGTTTCATTTAATGTATCATGCATGTGGACCATACACACATTAGAAACTGGGAGCTGGGGACCACCACATCTAATGCATATTAACCAGCGTTTCAAACTCCTGAAAAATGAAAACTCTTTGGAAGAGATTATTGTCACTTTTGGTTTTATTGTCAATTCGGCTTAGCAGATTTTTTGTTGGTTGGGTAGCCTCTTCTTAATTTGTTGTCGAATCTGAATCAAATTTTAACGCTCTAATCAATAAGTGATTAATGAAAACAGAGAGACAAGTTTTAAGACAAAAGACTCTAATTTTAGGCTTTTGAACAGTAAGCTTGTGGACAGGCTTTTCTCTTCTTTTTTTCGAATCCTCTCAAGCAATTCAGTCCAAAAAAAGAGATATATGTCTTACTTTTGTTCTCGCTCAAGTTAAAGTTGAGTCTACTAACTAAAGTCGCTAGCCAAGTAATAGAGATCCAGTGACAAATAGAAATGAGAGTTAAACTAGAATACAAGAATGAATTTCAAAAGGGTCGACCTAATTTAATTCATTTATTGGATTAAACGTAAGATTCATCTAATATTGGAACATATAATTAATCTAAGTGTTATATTGAAGTAGATCCTTATAACATTATCTTTAATACTTACGAGACTTGCACCTGACCATTCGTGAGTGAATAAAAGTGAAATTGGGTGTTTTTGTGGGTGGGTGGGTG